>JAVTVY010015333.1:0-64959 GCA_036873755.1 Hanleya hanleyi
ACACACACACACAGGTAACTCTACCAGGTAGCCAGACCGAAGATGACCCCTTTCAAACGCACTCCATTGCACACATAAAATGGCCGCTTTCGCTACTACTCGTACTGATGACGTCACAGATGACGTGGGTATCCCTCAAATCGTGGTCTGTACCACCAGAGCTTCGATTTGACACCATACACGCCACCCTTGGATGAGATATAGAACCTCAATCTCTCACTTATACCCTTGTGCAGCATAAGGAAACAGACCAAGTCCGATACTTTTACCCGAGCAGTAACATCCGGGTATTTGACCAACCGTTTACCATCATTAACCGGACGTCGATAGAGCCCGTGCTGGACCAAGTGGACCAATTGGATGTCTTGGGATGGGCCTATGAACACCGCCCCAACATCAAGTGGATAGTGGAGAGGTTCACCAATATCGGGTGTTTCGTGAGAAAATTACGGAATCTTCCCACCGGATGAATGTATTCACCCATGCACTGATAGATACTCAGAATGCGCAAACACTATCTGAGGATATGTTGCCTCAACGGTATCCTGGCCTGTCCGACGATGATTAGAACAAATAGTTCAGAGCAAACATGGCCGAAGATGGAACTTTCTGAAATGATTGGTCAAGAGCAGCCCAGAATACATCTAACGGACAAGAACGAATATGACAGATGCAGCACTAAATGGCGGCCTCTGATTGGACAAGAGGCTAGGCTCCTCCAGCTTGGGTATGATGTACTGGCGGGTATAATAAAATGATTGACCTGTCATCCTTGTTGTTATTGTTCTCTCAACGGTCTACATCATGCGACATTGTACAGAGTACATGTTCATTGAGAAAGAAAGAGAGAGAGTGAGAGAGAATTAAGGTTTAACGTCGCATTCCGCAATATTTCAGCTATATAGCGATATGGACAAAGAGTATGTACATGGATTTGAACAGCGTATGTATACATGGACGTGAACAGAATACATGTAGAATGACATGCACAGACTACATTTACATGGACAAGGAACATGTATATTGACAGAGTACATGTACATGAACAGATTACATGTACAGGCAAATAGTACATGTACAGGCACATAGTATATAGAATACATGGACATGCGCAGAGTATATGTAGATTAAATACAGCGAAAATATTGTCTAATGCAGGACAGACATGGTATAATACAGGACAGATATGGTATAATACAGCACAGATTCGGTATAATACTGGACAGATATAGTATAATACTGCACAGATATGGTATAATACAAAAGGTGTATTATACAAAAAACTCATGTGTCAGGAGTAGGATTCGAACCCACGCCCTGCGTTGCGCAGACCAGCACTTAGGACGGGCGCCTTAGATCACTCGGCCATCCTGACTTTACAGTTATAGTCCACAGAATCAAGTCATATGTAGTATTCATGCACGATGCGACAACCAAGTATGTAGTTGCGTCTACATGCAGAGAACTACAAGAGAACCACACGACATATTAGGACCAAGGATGGTCCCTCTCTACCCTAAACACCTTCCTTCACTTCCCCAAAATGCCCACTTTCGCTACTACTCCTACTGATGACGTCACCGATGACGTGTACATCCCTCAAATCGGAGTCTACACCCCGAGAGCTACAAGATGACACATCCCACGACACATTGGGACCAAGGATGGTCCATCTCTACCCCAAATACCTTCCTTCACTGCCCCAAAATGCCCACTTTCGCTACTACTCGTACTGATGATGTCACTCATGACGTCACAGATGACGTGCACAACCCTCAAATCGGGATGTACACCCCGAGAGCTACAAGATGACACCTCCCACGACACATTCGGACCAAGGATGGTCCATCTTTACCCCAAATACCTTCCTTCACTGCCCCAAAATGCCCACTTTCGCTACAACTCGTTCTGATGACGTCACCCATGACGTCACGTATGACGTGCACAGCCCTCACATCGGGATGTACACCCCGAGAGCTACAAGATGACACCTCCCACGATGCATTCGGGCCCATAGTGGTCCATCTCTACCCCAAATACTTTTCTTCACTGCCCCAAAATGCCCACTTTGGCTACTACTCCTACTGATGTCGTCACCGGTGACGCCACAGATGACGTGAACAGCCCACTAATCGAGGTCTACACCCCGAGAGCTACAAAATAACACCTGCCACGACCCATTCGGACCAAGAATGGGTCCTCTCTACCCCAAACACACCTCCACGCACCCTAAAAATTACCACTTTATTTACTACACCCAACTGCGCATGCGCAGATTGACGCGACTTGCAATAAAAAACACGCCATTCTGACTCTACCCCACACAAGCTTCACTTTGACACCTTCCACGACCCACTTGGACCCATAATGGTCCATCTCTACCCCAAACACATCCTCACGCACACCCCAAAATGCCCGGTTTCTATACTACGGTCAGACTGCGCATGCGCAGACTATTGAACACGGAGAAACCATTAGTCCAGTCGGATGCTCTTCCATGAGAGCTTCAAAATAAGACCTCATACGACACCATAGGACCATTAGGGACTCACCTAGACCCCAAAACGTCCACCCAGTATGGACCTATAACCCCATAGCCATGCAGTATATGCCTATGGGCCTACCCAGACCTCCGTGACTTTTTCGAAAAATTTCACCGATTCGCTCCGCGACCCTTCCCATTGTGTTTTTCTTGGCGAGACGTGAAGAACAAGACCCCACCACCCATAGTAAAACTAAAAAAAAGAAGAAAACCACTCCCATACCCCATACAGGCCCGTATATTGTATAATACAGGCGGGCCTATGGGCCTACCCGGTACTTTTCCGAAAATTTAAACGATTCGCTCCGGGACCCCTCCCATTGTGTTTTCTCGGCGAGACGTGAAAAACAAGATCCCACAACCCATAGTAACATCCACCAAATATTTCCCACCCCTATAAGCCTATAGGCCTATATACAGCCCTACCTTGTACTTTTCCAAGAATTTCAACGATTCGCTCCGGGACCCCTCCCATTGTGTTTTTCTTGGTGAGATGTGAAAAACAAGACCCCACAACCCATAGTAAAACTAAAAAAATAATTTCCCAGGTTGGACCTATACCTCCATACAGGCCTGTATATTGTATAATACATATAATTGTACGAGTCCGTGTTCTGCTTTTTATATTTTCGAAAACAAATCTTAATTTTACATGCACCCACCCCATTGACTTGATAGGCAGGCCCCGATAAACCCGGGGATCGATAGTTGATAGGGGTTTCCCCCTATTTTAGGGGTAAAGTCCGTGTTCCGCTTTTTATATTTTTGAGAAAAAGTCATAATTTTACATGCACCCACCCCATTGACTTGATAGGCAGGTCCCAATAAGCCCGTGGATCGATATTAGCCCTTTTGGCTAGGGTTGATAGGTGTTTTCCCCTACTTTATGGGTAAAGTCCGTGTTCCGCTTTTTATATTTTCGGTGGAAAATCCTAATTTTACATGCACCCACCTATGACTGGATGCGCCTTCACGAATGCTTCACTTTGATACTCACTCGACCCAATCGCACCAATAGTGGTCCACCTAGACCCCCAAACCTCTATTTCCATACACTTGGTCCACTGCGCATGCGCAGAATGACATCAGTTCTACGTCACACCCATCCCGGTAGATGCGCCTTCATGAATGCTTCACTTTGATACCTCACTCGACCCAATCGGACCATGCAGCGTATTTGAAGTCTGGGGACTACTTGTTCTCCGCGGAAGCTTTTTCTCGCGACCGCATCACCACCAGACCGCATCACCGCGGAAGAATACATGCCCAGGGGCCCTTGGCCGGAGTTACCTCCCCTAGGGTGCATTCCACACCTAAATGATGTGCGGTTAAAAATAGACATGGGTTCGGGTCTTCGGCCTTAAATATGATCTTAACAAAACCCCTGTAAAAGTATATATTTTCCGAATGGGCACACTCATGCCATTATTCTAGAAGACAAGTGAGCTATTGAAATTGAAAAGGAAACTTTTCTGAAAAACTCCATAAAATGTACGAAAATATGTCAAATTCGACCCACCATCCAAGGAAAACAAACGAAATCATTTTCTTGTTATACATGTGACCGTTTCTCCGTCCAACGGGCTTTATAAAAAGGCGAAAAAAACAGGGGGTCGACCTACTCGTTTTTTTGTAAAATTTTATCGCCATAAAGGAATCATCATTTTCGTTTCCGGAAAAAGTGAGGATTTTGGCCTGCCAGATATTCAATTCCGGAAACGATTAACTTTGTAGTGGCGAGTAGGTGCGATCGGCTAGCAATTGTTGTATCCCCGTTTGAAGAATTGGTTACGTCCAGCAAGGTGATACTATAGATATCAGTTAGTAGAAAGGGAAGAAGAATTACCATGCTGTCAAAAACAGGCGACCTTCCTTATTATGAAATTAGGGAGCGGCCACTTCGTACGAGTGCACCCTTAGAAAGGTAACAATTGGAACTCTTCTGTGTTGGGAGGTAGATTTTCTCTCCAATATGCAAATTTTTTAGGTCAAAGGTCAATATGACTCTATCTGCTTGCTCTATACTACTGACGTCCGTCATAACGCAGTAAGGCCCTATCGCTGAGGAATGGATAAGTGAAGTTAATGAGAGAGTCCACTATCCTGCCACCCTCCTTCGTCTATCCTCATCCATCCTTCCATCATCCTCCATAGGACTGAGGATACAGGTGAGGAGGAAAAGTGCGAAGGGAGCAGAGTGAAGAGGAGGAGGCGCATGACTGAGCTGGAAGAGTAGTGAATGTTGTGATACTATAACGTCGTATGTACATAGCATTCTTCCACCCTCTTACCCATCCTTCCGTCATCCTACAAGAGAATCAGTGAGGAGAAAGAGAAGCGAAAAGGAGTGAGAAAGATGCGGGGGGGAACAGAAAGGGTAAGACTAGCGAATTTGGTGATACCATAAAGCCGAAAATATCTACCATCCGTCCACCCTCCTCCCACCACCCTACACCGTAATTTCACCATTCGTTCACCATCCTTCAGCAATCCTTCCACTATCCTTTCACCATCATCCACCATCCTTCCAGTATCTTACCACCATCCTTCTTTCCATCATCCTTCATGCTTTTATCATCCTTCACTCTTCCAGTTGGTCGCGTCTTAACGCAGTTATACTTAACATATGAGACAGAGAAGAGATAGAGAGTAATGAAAAAAGTAGTCTCGGTTACACATTCTATGGTCCTCTCCATCACATCATACCCAAGCTGGGGAGACCCATCTTTCCACTACCCTTGTACCATTACTCCACCACCTTCCACCATCGTCCGATATAATCCACACGACCACCTTCTCACAATGAAAAGAGCGGACCCAATGCATATCCTATTCCAGTGCTGGCACAGTGAAGCCCAATACCATAGGCAGACATGATACTTCACTCACTCGCATTACAACGGGTCAACAGGCCTTGATCTAACCCTTTAATGCTGAGCACTACGCGAGGGAACATTTAGTCTCAGGTATAACTCGACCCAGGATCGATTCCAGGTCCTTTCGCGCATACGCTCTAATCATCATTCACATACGAAGAGAACAGATTCATAGTTGAAACGAACGACGGTATATATTTTTTTTTTACTATTGCTCAGTATGTCCTGTATAACATGGATGCTATGCGTGTAAGTTCAATTTGATTAATCCCCCTTTAGACTGGTCGTGATTGTTTCGGATTGACCGCACACCATCTTGCTGGGTGGACAGAGAATCGGCACAGCTACCCGCAGGTCCGTGTGCATGCCAACTCCAGGCTCCGGACCACCCGTGATTGTAGGCGTATTGGTACTGGTGTTGTATGGTCATACCACCCCCACAACCCTGACTGAACTCTCCGATAATGATAGGTTTATCCAGCTGGTATTCTGCAGCAGATTTCTGTCAAAGGAAGATGAAACATTGTAAGTCTTTGTGAATGGTTAGCCCGTATACGAATATTGATTAATATTACAGAATGACCATTCCGTATGGCATATACACAACTCGCCTAATAACATTTGTTAGGCTCCCTCATAAATGTGTCGATGGCGATATGTTATTCAATGGTTCGTCGAAAAGAAAAAAAAGATAGAAAATTTTGCCCCAGTGAGGTGCGGTTGGAGTGCTAAAAGTAAAGTATTAACTATCAAAGAAATTGATCGATTGCGATTAAGTACATGAGTTTGTTGTATGGTCAGGGTGATTTCGAGGCATTGAGTCACATGCATCTTGAATAACAGAATCGTGAAATATAGTACGGTCAAACTCGCTCTTACGACCTCCTGTATTAAGCGACCACCTGTCTTTAAAGACCACAGTATAAACCTCGCTTTTAAGAGATTTCCATGCAAAATTACCTTTATTAAACGACCAGCTGTCTTAAGCGACCACCTGTCTTTAAAGCCCACAGAATAAACGCCCATTTCAAGAGATTTCCATGTTAAATTACCTTCATTAAACGATCACCCGTATTAAGCGACATCCTGTATTAAGAGACCACTTTTTCTGTTTCCTAAGCGTGGTCTGTTAGAACAGGTTTGACTGTATTCGTACAAACTTGCAATTATTTTCTGCACATCTGACGATCGAGTATATACCCTGGTATCCATAATGAGTTTAACACAAAATACTAGTTTGTCTAATATGGACAGATGTGAGGAAAAGCCAGTTTCGGTTATTGTGGATCTTCATATCTTTACCATGTTTATACACAAAACTATATTTTTTCGCACGTCAAAATGAGCAAGTTTGCACGAATACAGTATTTCACGGCCCTGTTTTTCGAGATTCACGAGACGCAATGTCTTGAAATTACTTCGAGTCTACAACATGTTCCACTTTAAGCGAGTCGAAAGGGGGCAGAATCCTCGCCTTAACGTACGATATTCTTTATCAACAGTTATCTTCACAGTGATGCCAGCAAGACCAGACGAATCCCCTTTAAGAGAAAGAATTTTTTGACGACGGTGTCAGATCAATGGATGCCATGAATATCTTTCCAATACTATGCTGACCAAATAGTTAAGCATTCTGTCTATATCTTAGAGGATAGGATGTTGCCATTAATCCTTTAGAATGACCAGCTTGTCACAAAGGACCCTAAAACTGTTCAACAGTCTTTAAAAGAGGGCCTTAAACCAAAGACGACGAGAAACAAGTATTATCTTTATTCATTGGAGGAATATTTTGGCCGGAAGAGGTTTATGCAGCGATAACTGTACCAAAGTAGACCGCTCGACAAAATCCCAGTAGGCATTTTTGTACATACCACATTTCATGAACATAAAATAATGTACTTACCAGGAATGGTGCATGGCCGACATAGTGACTACTAGAATAGGTGTGTACTTGATAGAAATCCAAATGACCCTAAAATACATAAACGTCCACCTGTCGTGAAAATTTGTACTCGTAAATCTAAAACACATTTGTCTACAGTCCTAAATATACGATCTATTGATGAAGGCCTGTCGTGAGTATCTGTTGTCACTCCTGAATACTCAACAGTGTGAACAGATTTTTACGCAGGAATGACTGCACTCAATGAATTTTTCGAATTAGAAGAGACCCTCGATCTATTTATACGCCAATCTCCAAACAGGGTTATCTCCCCTTATGCCATGTCGATCGAAATAGCGTAAGGGGAGATAACCCTGTTTGGCGATTGTTCATACGCAGAGCTGCGATAGGTAACTATGCCTGTAATTACACTGGCTCATGACAGGGATGCTTCTACTCGACATGTGTTACTAATTGCATATCAGAGCACAGCAGTATACAGCCGTGAAATTCTGTCGTGATTTTGCTGTTTTGTTGGGGCTGGCCGTAGGTCACGGTCACGAAGAGCCGGAAGTGACTTCACCGCACGACATCCAGTTCACTGCGCAACATCCGTGTGGTATTGCGGGTGCATCAATAAGTTGGACTTAGGAAAAATCCGCCAATCTAGCAAAACAAATTCGGAAACATACAGAAATAGGATTTTTTGTAGACCAAAGTATACGGTGTATGGATACTGTCGATCGAGTTTACGCTGTAGAGCACGACTGCAGGGTCTCAGTGAGCATGACGTCATGGTGAGCATGTAGTGGACGTTTGGGCGATATTGGATCAAATGGGTCGTGTTTGGTGTCATATTATAGCGCTCTTTAGGTAGAGTCAGGTAGGGGATTACCTGGAATTGACGTCATTGGTTTGTATGTGTAGTCCAGGAGTAGTAGAGAATGGGCAGAGTCTGGTGCACAAGAGATTGTTTGAGGTAAAGATGGACCATCCTGGGTCCAGAAGGGACGTGGGTGGTGTCCTATTGAATGTCACTTTGTGTACACTACGAATGGGTTGGTTTATGTCGACAGTAACGTTATGGGTGGGCATGCGCAGTCGAGGAGTGTTCGAAAAAGATAACATTTTTGGGGTACACATGGGCGTTTTTGGGGCATCTAGGGGCCACTCTAGCCCAAAATTGATTGATTGATAAGAGATCATCGACACCAACAATAACACCAGCACCATCAACAACAAGGATTGTGTGTTACACATTTTCTTATCCCCTCCATCACAGCATACCCAAGATGGGGGAGCCGCCTTGGGTGTGTTTAGAAATCCTGTATGTTATTATCAGTGTATCAAAATTACCGTCGGCTGCGCTTGTCAATCGCGATTGGTGATGAGTCAATCTTCGTTCGAGCATGGCCGCTCTTGTCCGTTAGACCTATTATCGTCCGTTCGCTCCGGTCACTAAGCGTCTTCGGGCAGTCCAGGCAACATGTTCTGGAACAGCTGTTTTCAAATTTTATCCTCATTTTTTATACCCGCAATGGATGGTAATCACATGTCTTTTCCCAATTGACGTTTGGTTTTCATGGTGGCTTGGTGCCTCGTATCGCCCTTCATTTTAAACGGAAGCATGCTATGCTCTTCACATATTGCTATGGCTATTTTTCTGATATTGAGAACATGATGGTGTACACCTCTTGAAAGTTATCCTGTCCGTCATCTTCCATCGCCACAACATGGGCATTATAGGTCTGTTACAATACGACCACATACAATACGGTGGGTTCTTCCTCTGTCAGACTTTCGTGGGCTGTAGCCGGACTATCAACGACCGAACTTTCAGCCTGACTGCCACTGAGTATCGGTCAATGATACTCAATCAGTATCTACGTATATCCTCGGTCTCTCTGTATCCATGTATATCCTCGGTCTCTCTGTATCCATGTATATCCTCGGTCTCTCTGTATCCATGTATATCCTCGGTCTCTCTGTATCCATGTATATCCTCGGTCTCTCTGTATCCATGTATATCCTCGGTCTCTCTGTATCCATGTATATATTTTTTTCGTGTCACATCGTAGGGTCTGGTGAACGGGAGTCCACACTCAGAGCAAGTGTAAGCCATGTTACCGGTTAGGCGACGACTTTATACGTCTATCGGATAGGGTTGCTTTTGTGGACGTAACACAGTAACGCCCGACAACGCTTAGCTTAACGCCTCAACGCAGTAGTTGGATAGATCAGACGCTCTGATTGGTCTAAATATTCACGGGATATCCCAAGGAACGGCAACTAATTCATCGAAACACCTGTCTTTACGCCTCAATACTCATCTCAACGCCTTTACGCCCTATCTTAACGCCGTAATGTCCTATCCGTTACACTCATGCCAAGGACCAATGATCATATCATCTGTGTGTCGACAAAATATGAGCTATGGCGATGAGACCGGGGTTAAGACGGGCCGCACTGCGTTTCGATGAATTATTGTTCATTTCATGGGATATCACGTGATCGTTTAGGCCAATCAAAACTTCTGATGTTAACCCTATCCGGCATGGGGTGCCTTGCCCTATCATTTTTTTTCAGCGCAGCCTCAAAGAGAACAAGAGAGCTGAAACTTTCTGACTTTTCTAGAAATCTTTTTGAGACTCTTTACATAATCTTTGATTCAAGGATCATGGAAAATAGAAAAGTCTTCTTTTCTGTCAATTTTCACAAGTTTTTCTTGCCTAAACTGGCATTAAAGTAATTTATTTTGCTATAAATAATTATTGTCTATCGTGTACATTAGTTTTTGAGAGAAAATCGGTAAAAGAATAGGCGAAAAATGGATTCCGACAAGATGACGTCACTGGGAGAAAAAGTTCGAGGTTTTCGTGTAATCGCAATCTCACAATGCAACTACCGGAAGTTCAACGGTGAACCGGATGTTGCGTGGTGACCGGTATGTTGATGTCCCTTCCGGTGATGACGTCACTACCGAAACTTAGCTGTCGTCACTTGCGGCCAACTCCACCAAAACAGCTCCAAAACGATAGAATTTCACGACCTCTTACATCTACTCTGCTGAGCAAAGTAACTTCTGAATCCTAGATAATATTTAAACATACCAGACTTTTTGAACCGGCTAATTTTAAGCAATGGTCGGAGTAAAAGTTCTTGGCGTAGAATTGGTCAGTCACAAACCATTCATTAATGGCGCCGACCGTGACCAGTGATTTCGGGTCTTCTCTGTGTATTGCATCCGCTTGCCAGTTGATGAATCTGAAATATCGAATAAGAGACCCTGGAGCATATGTTAGCAGAAGTTCGAAATTCACTTCACAGGTTTGTTCAGAATCAATTAACAACGTTATATCGTGTTGTCGAACCATTTAAGGTGTCCTTGTGAGCTTTTACAACAAGCCCAGATGAGATACGGTACATAAATCCCTTGACCCTCGAGAATCGCCCGTCTTCCCTTTATATGTGTCCTTGAGTACAATGTATTCTCAATATAGCCATGTGGGGTCATATTATTTGTTAATCGATACGCCGTTATGTGTTCCCAAAAACATTGCTTTGAGTAGAAGAACTATAAAACAATAAATCCAGTAAAAATGTCATTTTTCTTACAGCCGTTTCGATATACTATTGCAAAATCATGGCATAACACACAGGTGTGCCGAAAATGGACTATACATTTTAATCACGTGCCACAAAGGCAAATGCTTGGCCGCCATGGTATTTGGGAGACTCAAACGCACACGCCCCATTATATGTAACGGCGAGGACCAGGGAGTATACGAAAGGAGAACGCTGTTGCACTCACGGGGGCTCATTACTCTTGTTAATTGGATAATTATGTTGATATGGGAGAGCAGGTTGAGGTCGTGAAGTACTTTTCTTCACGACATCGACCTCCTCCTACCCAAATCAACATAAATGACCAGTTAACAACGGTAACGAGCCCTTGTGCTTGCGCTCGTGCATGAGAATGTTAGAATTCCGTCAAAGAACGGGCGTATATGTCGGCCTCTAATCAACCCAGAGTTATGGAGGTTGTAGCATACGCATACCAAATATGCATACCTATGGAAGCTAGATGCGGCAATCCCGTGTTTTCGCATCGATAATAGTAACGCGAAAAAAGAGAAAAAGCGCAAACACGAAAACGCGATGCGGAAACGCGAAACGTATTTGGCATCGCATTTTCGCGTTACTATTATCGATGCGAAAATGCGAACACACGAGATGGCCGCATCCGGCTTCCATACATACCTCTGAAGCTGTCTCATGTCATAAGCCTGTGCCGTTCCACCTCCACCAAAGGTTTTCGTATCGAAGCATCTCTCGGCGTTATAAAGGTGCGATTTCATTACGTTGTTCGGTTCATTCATGATGTCCCAACCACCCAGGGCTGGCTCGTTCTTAACACCGCGAACGATCGGTATCAGGGCATGCTCTACATACGACTGCAACTTCGTTTCGTCTTTAATTAGGTTTTCCAAAGTCGTCGTCGTGTGCGTCGCGCCGTTCCAGAGACAAAAGAAGACGAGGATGTTATAACGATAGGCTGCCTGCAGGTATTTCTTCATATCACTGATAAGGGTTCCCCCATGATCTGGCGCTGTAACCATCCCGGCGGCGTTGAACTGGGGAGTGTTTTGTCCCTCTATATGCAGCCATATACCTGTGGATCGCACAAGAGGTATCATATTAGTGGAGACTCAATGCCGCCGAAGGATTCAGATCGCTTGCATTAAATGACGGCGATGTGACATCACACACTGAGAGTTGCGAGTTCGAATTCCATGCGTGACTCGCTCATTCGGCAGTTGTAGGCCTGTCAGTGGTTCACCAAGAAGCTAATAATAATAACTGGATATTTATTTGATTTATCACGTCAATGAATACGAGCAAGCTGCAACATGGCCAGGAATCATAAGAGCGCATCAAAGAAATTGTTCTGTTCCCCCCCCCCCTACCGCTTCCCACACATAGATGCTTGGTTAGGAATTCAACTAATCGAATCTCCATTTTTAGAATATATGAATTTGGATTCCGCAGATTTCGGGTTTGAAGAAAAACACGAACTGATTCTCCTTGGTGTGCGAAGGTTCTTGATTCTTGGTACTTGGAAAAAATATAATCATGTCGTATTACATTAATTTTGCTCTCAGTCTATAAAAATTCATTTTGATGTTCAATGAATAACTAAAAAAAAAAGAATATTCAAGTTCCCCCCCAAAAAACCCTGACAAATTGAACGAGAGGTCCTGAAGGATCTTGGCGCCCACCATTGTCCGATAATTGTAAGCTAATGACAAGAGGATCTTTTTGTCCATTGTTACTAAGACGATTGAGTTGTAATTTTGTTTACAGAATTTCGAATCTGAGCGAAAAAGATCGAAAAAGGGACACTGGAAAACACCAAGATATAATCTTTCTAAGTTTCAGAAGTTTCAAGATTTCTAGAAACTGAACTTATGTCGGTTGTTATAGTACAAGAGAAATGAGCAAAGTTAGCCTGAAAGTGAATGTACATGTACGGAGGATCCTTCGTCTTCGTTTTGTAGTATTTTTATTTTATTTATTTTTGTGCACATTTGGTACTGGAAGCGAAGAAAAATCTATTTGACACTTAGCACAGGTCGCGGAACACCACGAGGGTGAGTCACGCATCGAACACTGCCATGCATGATGATGAACACAATTCACAAATGCCTTCGTTCCAAAAGAAAATCAATATTCCAAACTACGATACCATACTTGCGTGTTTCATCAGTGTTAACAGTGAAATTATCCGTTATGTAGTTCAGTGTTGTCCGCTAAAACGCTTGGGGTTCTTTATTTTATGTAAATTATGAATGAACAATACAGGAGAACATCTCTGCCAACTCACTTGTGTCAAAATGGCTGCCGATCTCTCTAAGCTGAAACATATACATCCCAATACTCTAAGTCAGCCAATCAAAGCTGTCGTTAGATGAAACCTCGTTTTGATTAGGAGCACCACCTCTGCTCAGTGGACAGGTCGGGGTAAACTGCTAGGTGGGATATATATCCCAACTGGGATAAAATATCCCACATTGGATATCATTTTTATACTTCCATGATTGCAAGCTGGCATATTTTGCTACCGTAGTTATCGTGTTCGTATAAAGGCATACACCAGGGGTGAGTGATGGGACATATACTGCAAACAACAACACAAAAAAAAATAATGCACGTAATTGTAATAACACAGAGAATCATTTTGGTGAGGAAAAGTCAGCAAAATTATACAATCGGATTGGCAGTTTTGTGAAGTAGATTCTATCCTGTTTTTGTTGTTTAGATGCTGAAATTCGCCATTGACGTTTAGCATGAAAATCGATCAAAATATCCCAATTAGGATAAATTTCAATATCCAAACTTGGATTTAATATCCCGAGTAGGATATATATCCCAGTTAGTCGCAAGTTTACAATCTGTCAATCGCCTTGTGTTAACTTTGGTATCTCTTGCTGAGTTTATATTGCTAATGATATATTTTCAGCCTATGTCTAATTTTAAACCAAATTTGAGAAAGATCCATGCAGTAGTTCCTGAGAAATCGCGGTAACAATGTTTCATGGGGAAATCCAAGATGGCTGCCTGGTGACCATATTGGATTTTCGAATCGGACCAGGAAAGGTTTCTTGCACAACTAGACCCCAAGGGGAAGCTGTGTGCCAAATTTGAAAAAGATCCATGCAGTAGTTCCTGAGAAATCGCGGTAACAAGGTTTCATGGGGAAATCCAAGATGGCTGCCTGGTGGCCATATTGGATTTTCGGATCGGACCAGAAAAGGTTTCTTGCACAACTAGACCCCAAGGGGAACCTGTGTGCCAAATTTGAAAAAGATCCATGCAGTAGTTCCTGAGAAATCGCGGTAACTTAGGTTTCATGGGGAAATCCAAGATGGCTACCTGGTGGCCATATTGGATTTTCGAATCGGACCGGAAAAGGTTTCTTGCGCAACTAGACCCCAAGGGGAACCTGGGTACCAAATTTGAAGAAGATCTATGCCGTAGTTCCTGAGAAATCGCGGTAACAATCGCGGTAACAAGGTTTCAGGGGGAAATCCAAGATGGCGGCCTGTTGGCCATATTGGATTTTCGAATCGGACCAGAAAATGTTTCTTGCACAAGTAGACCCCAAGGGGATCCTGTGTACCAAATTTGGAAAAGATCCATGCAGTAGTTCCTGAGAAATCGCGGTAACAAGGTTTCATGGGGAAATCCAAGATGGCTGCCTGGTGGCCATATTAGATTTGCGAATCGGACCAGAAAAGGTTTCTTGCACAACTAGACCCCAAGGGGAATCTGTGTACCAAATTTGAAAAAGATCCATGCAGTAGTTCCTGAGAAATCGCGGTAACAAGAATTGTTTACGGACGGACTGACGGACTGACTGACTGACTGACTGACGGACGACGGACCACGGACGAAAAGTGATTTGAACAGCCCACCATCTGGTGATGGTGGGCTAAAAAGCCTCATGCGGTTAAAACATGGAAAACGGAGTTTGTGGGCATTTCCACTGGATCTATGTTGCCAGACGGGAGTGGAATCCTGTCTGTGGTATCGGAATCCTCATAGCAATATGCATTTACTGAAAAATATCCGAATAAAAATAATTCCATCATGACCCGAAGCAATGTACGCTAAGTACTGGCAAGATATTGTGCTAAATATCGCTGTCATATAATTGTTTTGTCCAATCTGAGAATGAGTGAGAAACTCCACCCCGTCTTTGCCCAGTCCACGGATAGTTGGACAAGGCTTTCGTGTAAGACCTCCCATTGAAAATGTAATATCCTGGACAAAAGACCGACAATACAACTTGTGGCAGATCCTTTGTCAATTATATTTCGTGAGTCTGACACCAAATCGTTGCCGATAGTGGATCCGCCGTGGTGTCCTCTGTTTCCTGCCTATCTTGTTTGATTGTGTGTGACACCGTATGACACCTCGTGACCTTAAATGACCAAGCCGTACGACCAGGTTGTATTATCTGTGATTTTATCGTTGGCATGTCATGGGATTATTGGGTCAAGGCTAGGCTTTACATGGCACGCGATTCAATGCATCTTCATACACACTTCGAATTGGCCTTGATAAATCAGACCACCGAAAGCATTCAAGTCCGAGGTATAAATTCCACGCACAAAGCAGGACAACGATTTGGTGTAAGACTCACGAAATATAATTGACAAAGGATCTGCTGCAAGTTGAATTGTCAGTCTTTTGTCCAGCATATTACCTTTTCAATGGGAGGTCTTACACCAAAGTATGAGCTGCCGTTTATGACAATATTGTGTAGATATTACAAATATATTTATTTTCAATATATGGTCATGTTGAACATATATTATTTAAAGTGTGAAATTATATATGAATTGTTTTCTAATATATGTAAGAAATCACAAAACATTTATTGTTCTTTACAGTAAATAGTTTTCTCCATAATATGATTTTTTTTCAAATAATATTAAAAAAAAATACATACTTTTACAATATATATACTTTTTCAATATATATACTTTTACAATATATATGATTTATGTACGTTTAACGGAAGTTGATAAATACGCTTAACGGAAGTTCGCTGAGCGCATGTCCGAGTTGTTGTAGCGAGTTCTTCTCTCTTCCACGGGTTCAAATGAAAAATTCCAGATTCATCTGATGAAGGGATCCCTGCTTTATATATCAATCAATCAATCAATATTTATTGCACGACTCAGTATTACAGAGTATGGCAAAGAGCAAAAACATTTACAAAAGGTAGAAAGAATATATACAATATATACAAACAAATAGAGAAAAACAGTGATATATAATTTACAACCCCTGAGTAGAGGGTGGTGGGTGCCCAGCTGGGAGTGCAGTAATATTCAATCTATACATGTATAGTTGATGTATGTATGAGGAGATAGGGTTGTATAGATTTGCAGAGGGGTGGAATATGTCAGTTAAGTTGGGGGTTCCTTGGGCTGGGAGAATTTCGGTGAGTTTGGCACGAGGTTGTTCTAGTGCCGGGCAAGTTAGCAGAAAGTGAGTTTCGTCCTCCACTTCAGGGGCGAAACACACTGTGCACATTCTCTGGTTGCGGGGTACATTTCTGTATCGCCCTCTTTCAACCTCCAGGCAATGGCAACTAGTTCTTAACTTGCTCATGGTCTGAGCATGAGCTATGTTTTTTGTGTGTATAAGGTATGGCTGAAGTTCATATGTTTTATATATTTTTTGTAGGAGGGTAAGTTTTCCGGATTGTATGTCTTGGCTGAGGCGGTGGAAGAAAAATGATTTGTATTTACTTTTGAGGGATTTTTGAAACTTTTCAATTGAGGATTTGATTTGATGCGATGGAGGGAAAAGATGACAGGAATCAGTTTTCTGTAGAAATAGTTTGGTAGTGTTCTCCCAGTTATGTTTGGAGTTGGGGGTGTTTTTGTAGTAGGTATATGCATCTTGGAGGAGTGGGTTACTGGTTGTTTGGAGTCTTTGTCTGTATTTAGCAGTTTTAATGAGTATGTCATGTAGAAGAGGGTACTGTCCGAGTTCTGCACGGCATGCTATGTTGGTGGCACGTTTCGGAAGACCAAGGGTCATTTTACAATATTTTAATAGGATTTGTTCATAGGGAGTTCTGTCATTGGTTTGCATTTTAATCCAGAAGTCATCATTTTTATTTAACAGTTTTTTGTCTAGGCCCCATATTTCACAATTGTATAGCATAACTGGTTTGACAAGTGTGTGAAATAGGTGGTTTTTTAGTTTAATGGGGAAGCTGCAGTTGCTGGTTGTTTTTTGTAGTTTGAATAAGGCTTTCATAGCTTTGTTTTTAAGGTTTGACACAGAGGAGTTGAGGGTACCTTTACTGTCGACTATTGCCCCTAAATACTGGTAAGTCGAGCACTGTTTAAGCTGGACGCCATTAAGCTTAAAGGTTGGCTGAGGATCTGTCACTCTGGATTGTATAATCATGACTTGGGTTTTGTCCAGATTGGCTGTCAGATGCCACTTGTTACAGTACTTTTCGAGTGATTTAATAGAGTTTTGAAGTCCAGACGCGGTCTCAGAGGTAATTAACAGATCATCCGCATAGAGGAGATGGGAGATAGGTTTACTCTGAAGGCGGACAGGATGGCAAGTATCGTGTTCAAAGTCAAGGTCATTGATAAAGATGTTGAAAAGGGTGGGACTGAGAGAGTCGCCCTGGCGGACCCCGATTGTCGAAGGGAATGCAGGGGTTATGTTATTGTTTATTTTGAGGTGAAGAATACTGGTACTGTAGAAATTTTTAACAAGGTCATAAAATTTTCCTGTGATATTTAATTTTTGTAATTTTAGAAACATGCCTTCATGCCACACAGAGTCGACAAAACAGAGATAGAGCTTCTTTGTTCCATTTTTAACATATTTGTCTATCAGTGCTTTCAGAACAAATAAGTGATCAGTAGTCCTGTGATCCTGTCGGAAGCCAGCCTGGTTTTCTGAAATAATTTCATTTTCATCAAGGTAGTTAACAAGTCTGGTTTTTAAAATTTTGGTAAAAAATTTGCATAAGCAGCTCGAGATGGCAATACCTCGATAGTTGTCTGGGTCAGATTTGTTTCCTTTTTTTTTGAACTGCGGTAATATATCCTTTTGACCATTGTTCAGGGATATTACCAGTTTGAAGGATAGTGTTAAATAGTTTAGTAAGTGGGGTAATCAGAATATTTTGTCCATATTTTATCATCTCATTAGTCACACGACCTGGGCCAGCTGTTTTATTGTTTTTCAGCTCCTTTATACATATTTTTATTTCCTTATAGGTGATTGGGTCATTAAGCATGGCAGGGCTGGCAGAACTCGGAATCTTGTCAGAGATTGTTCGTTATGCTCATAGTCTTCATAACACGCTTGTAGCTGCTCTACCGCACTAGCATGGATCTTCGGGAGAACGACACACACACGTTTCTCTAACAGGGCTAAAGCTAAACGCTGTAATCGGCCCAACCGCTTTTTAAACCGCATGATGCAAAATAAAACTAGAGAAAGCTAAATAATACTAGAATTTACTGAGCAAACACAGTCTAATATACCCCTCAGACGTTACCACAAATACACCGAAAATGTATCCCCTTATCAAAATACATAAGGCGGGGCTGCATCAAACAACCTTGACCCGGTCAGTCCAAATATCTGACCAGACCAGTGCGCTAAATGTTCCGGGACGACCTATTATCTCTCAATGCGCGGCATCTTCGCATATCCAAGTCGAACACTACACGTGTTGCCATGGCTAAACATAACACATTATCTGATCAGAATACGGGTTTGGTGATGTCATAGCTATATAAATATTCCGTGGTCTATATTAGGAGAAGTGCAGCTGGCTATTCGAAAGAAATTAACATCAATACCATCACCACTTGCCATATTTGGAAATCACACGGACATCAAAGAAAATTGCCGCCTCCTATCTTGATTGCTATATGACATCACGTGATGGAACAATAAGTATCACGGTTTTAACAATTCACTCTATTCATTAGGTCAAGGTAAATGACGGAACGTTTTTTTTTTTTTAGTATTTAACTTGAAACGTGAAGATGAATTTGGAGCGACCTCTGGGAAACTGGGCCGCTATCTGTATTATATCCTGTTACCGATTACAAAAGAACAGGACACGTCATCGTTGCGATACCACATAGTTTATTAAGGGTATAGATCAAAGATACTGAACCGATCCCGGACAAACAGGCCTACGGTATAATTAAAATCAGACCATTGCGTTTGGCGTCTTCACCTACCTGGACACAACCTAAAAGAACACTATCTTGTCACGCCATCACAACTTGGGCACTTCTTCGCACTGGTCGTGCGAACACGCCATTCAACCTGTCTCCCCCAAGCCACCCTACACATGACCCCTCTTATCAGTGTCACATAGACACTGTATAATCTCAAATTCTTATAACACAATATAATATATCCTCTTCACACTCTACACAAACCTATAGGGGCCCTCTTCTTTTCCCATACCTGCAAAAGTATCACCTAACATTTCCTTCTTTCAAACCCTCTCATTCTCATGCACTTATCTTTCCATAGCTCATTCTAACCGTCGAACCCTGATAAAATTTCGAGTTCAAAAAATTACCGGAAAAGTTTTTTCCAAATGGGTACATTTTGAAAAATAATTTGCTAGGTATTGATACTCATAATTATATTATAAATGTTGACAAACTTTGGCCAGTTGATTATGTGCGCTCTTGTATGATCGTAAATGTGGTTTACCAGGATCGGTGTTTTCTTGCTATTGTAGCTGTTTGTTGAAGCAACATCTGTAAACAATGGTCGGCGAGAATTTGCCCAACGAGCTGATCCACACTGACAGCTTAGTTCGCCAGGATTTCCACTGCAATTTGTTATCAAAAACTCGTCACAACATACGGTATCGGAAGCGCGCGCAACTTTCGTTTAGCGTATATTTTTCAAACTTCCGTTAAACGTGCCTTAATGCCATATATTGTAGAATTATATATATTTGCAAAGTATATATATTCTATATTTTCATATATTTAACAAATATATTTTATTTAAACAGAAGCATATTTTAGAGAAAACTATATCCCGTGAAGAACAATAAATATTTTGTGATTTCTTATATATGAGAAAACAATTCATATATAATATAGCACTTTAAGTAATTTATGTTCAACATGACCATATATTGTAAGAAATTATATATATAATATCTGCACAATATTGTCATATATGGCAGCTCATACTAAAGCCTTGCCCAAACCAGAGACAAGCCAAACAGAACCTACCCAACGACTGTGTGTACAGTGACGTACATGTATTCTCTCAGTATATGACGGCATTTCTCCTAATATGGCGGTAGGCGTGGCCAGATACATGTCAGTCAATCAATAACCCAATCATACAGCACGTTTCGAAATTCAACTGGATTCGAGGTCAATGACGGTTCGTGTCTATTTATGAATTCTTTTGAACAGATATAATGGCTGATATATAAGGATAATTCGAAGTATGAACGGAGAAGTCAACTTGGGTATGATGATGAATTTCACGGGGATCAATTTAAAACTTATACATGATCTCGAAGTACAATACGCCTTCTGCACATTATTGAGAGAACAAAGAAGAGCCTGTCTGTGCAGTGACCCGTGACTTCAGCTGATCAGATACTGGTTCGTATAATTCAGTTTTCCCTATCTTTTAACACTGGAGAATATTTTGAACTCGTGAAAACTGATATAATTTTATACATATGTACTATATTTTTCCAGTATTCAAAGAAAGTGTCATTATGCTCAGAGTAAAGTATAATTTGGCAAATATTAGAAGAAAATATACCAGCTATCACTAGTTCAAATTATTTTCCTGTTTTAAAATATAGTGCGAAATGGATTTATACGAACCGGTAGCTGATCAGTTGAAGTCAAGGGTTACTGAACAGACAGGCTCTTCTTTGTTCTCTCAATAATGTGCAAAAGGCGAGGCGGATTAAACACCCGCATACCGGACAATATGGTAAACTCCAGGTTGAAATAATAATGCAGTTGTTAAACTCTACTTACGCACCGAGTTACCTCCTGCATCATGAATGGCCTTGAGATCATGCTCTAGTCCCGCTTTGCTTTTCTCGTACTGATTGTTGCCAAAATCGTACGCGTAGTTATTCCAGGCTTGATTCATTCCGGATAAAAATACAACCTGACCATTGTGTTTGAACTTCTTCGCCGTATGATCCACAGTGAGGAAATGAGCGCCTGTATGAGAGAAACATGAAAACCCCATCAAGTTTATGATATTACTACTGGAGCCGGTATAGCCTAATTCAGAAAGGGCTTTTTCTCCCTTGTTTCACCAGGGGCGTGTTGGTGCAGAGAACTTCCGGTTAGTACTACAGGCCCTCACAAATAAGGTTAGTAAAAAAGCATTCAATTCCTTTAGATAATGAACTTTCGAATGTGCACGTATACAGGATCTATCTGTAGAAAATATAAACAGATTATAGTTTTTCAAAGAAATACTCTGCAGTAATTTATCAATATATTATTCAAAATAATTGCAGGTGCCTTTGACAAAAGTGAAATCGAGGAGACTACTTTCCGGAAGCCGTTTTTCATACTTTTAACCTTAAAGAGCGGCAGATATTCAGGAGGAGATAAGATACTTTCCGGAAAGGGCTATACGGTCGTTGAAGACTGTCCAGTTCCAATTGTTCAGTGAATAAATTGATCGGTCCAGTTGATGGCAATTGGCAAACTCCGAACAGCGCATGTCAGCTTAACGACTATCGTCTGGCCTACAAGCCCTGCCCGCAATTGAAATATCGTTAACACGCTTTCAGCGTAGAACTTGATACTCCGCCAATACAAACCTTCTTCTATCACTGTAATAACCTCATTAATTCATTAACATCATATCTCCGAAAATCTGTTCATTATTAACCTACACTGGTTTCACTGATAACGAGTATGATAACTGAATTGTGAATTCAGTCGGACTGTTAATTCTTTCGAGACGACCGTTTCGCTTAGATCTCAAGAGGGCACTGTCACCCAGTAACTAAGAGGTTTCGAGATAATTTTTACTTCCATGGAATCGACGGATTAGTTATTTATAGCGTAAAACCCTTCTTCGGGCGGAGAAAGAGTAAAAGTGAACATACACACTGATGAAATTACCTTAGGAACGTAGATTATCGTCCTTTTTATTAAAATATTATTTTTGCTTGTATTTTATGTAAAACAGGGATATAGTTGGCAGCGAGCCATTTATAATGACCAAGTTCAGGAATCTGCATACAATAATATCTAATATGGATTACCATTTCTACTGTTTGTTATTCAAATTATTATTTACGTCATTAGTGACCTCTCCCTGCCCTCATATTCGGTGTCATATGCATCTTCCAGTGGCGATGTATGTATATATGTCCATGCACATGGTGAGTAACTTCACTTATCTGCAACAGTTATATATACTTTTCCTGTGCCATTCGAAATTTGAGCGGTTTATTTCTTACGATCAACGACTATCGACAAAAAGATATATAGGAAAGGTCTGTATCCACTCCTTTCACCAACCCCTCGGTCCCCTCCGCGATCCACTATTGGACCCCTGTTCCTCTCTTGAGATCGGCAACGGACACCATTTAAATATCATGGGTTTGCACTTCGTAGAGTCATAGAGAAACCCGTTAGCCACATATTCCACTCAGTTGATCTCCAAGGTATCTACTGGCTAAAGCCTGGTACACACGACCAAATTTTACTTGACAAGTTTACAATGTTCGACATAAACTAGCAGGTGTACGTAAACTGGTCTGTGCGTATTGCGAAATGAGTTCAACTGACCCAAAAAATAACATGAACACCTATCATTGCCAAAATGATTTTTCGTGTGTGTGCTTCGTCACAGAAAAAAATAACCCAGGACGGCAATGACCGAAGCTGCGCATGCGCACTGCAAAATCGATCTCTCCTCTGCATCCCGTAAACTGGATAAAGTGTTGGGAAATAGAACCGTATCGATACTGCTAGGCGGATTACTACAAAAGTACAAGAAGCAGAATAAATACCATGATTTATTTTTTCCGAATGCCCCAGATATTCATTGCATTAAACAAACGATATAACCGTAGATCCGTTTGCATAAATTAGCGATATTATTCTATACTCAAGTATAAACGGATATGACCGAGTTCCGTCATCAACTAAAACTGGTGATTAGTACACACGATCTAAGAATCTGTTGGTCAGTCGTTCACACGGATACATGAAAACTTGACAAGGAAAACAAGGTCGTATGTACCAGGCATATCTCCATCCTCGTCAGAGCTGCATCGTGTGTTAACAAATTTTAGTCAAACAATTTTAAGTTTCATGAGAGGATCACTAGAAAATTCAGTGGATATAACTCTCCTACGCCATACAAAGTCAGAGCTGTGTCTATTTTTCTCACTGGAGATTAGAAGTCTTTTTTTATTATGTAGTTCCGGTTCTCTTAACAGTTTACTCTTAGTTAACCTGATGCATGCATTCGACCAGAACTGTGCGGCTATGACTCGGCTAAACAGACAGAGAAGGTTGCTAAAATATAGAGTCAATGACTGACTGCACTTACAATACGTAAACCCAAGTATATAGTCAGTGACTGACTGCACTTACCATACGCAAGTCCAAGTATAGAGTCAGTGACTGACTGCACTTACCATACGTAAGTCCAAGTATAGAGTCAACGACTGACTGCACTTACAATACGTAAGTCCAAGTATATAGTCAGTGACTGACTGCACTTACAATACGTAAGTCCAAGTATAGAGTCAATGACTGACTGCACTTACAATACGTAAGTCCAAGTATATAGTCAGTGACTAACTGCACTTACCATACGTAAGTCCAAGTATAGAGTCAGTGACTGACTGCACTTACCATACGTAAGTGTCCAAGTATAGAGTCAGTGACTGACTGCGCTTACCATACATAAGTCCAAGTATAGAGTCAATGACTGACTGCACTTACCATACGTAAGTGTCCAAGTATAGAGTCAGTGACAGACTGCACTTACCATACGTAAGTGTCCAAGTATAGAGTCAATGACTGACTGTACTTACCATATGTAAGTCCAAGTATAGAGTCAGTGATTGACTGCACTTACCATACGTAAGTTCAAGTATAGAGTCAATGACAGACTGCACTTACCATAGATAAGTCCAAGTATAGAGTCAATGACTGACTGCACTTACCATACGTAAGTCCAAGTATAGAGAGCCCTGAAATTATAAACAAATCTAAATGCATTATCTCGGTGTAATGATACTAATCCAGTAAATAAGACGAAAGACATATTCATTAGTCAAGAGCCTGTTCTGTTTCTCCTCTGTAAAAAAAATTGAGTGAAATTTTACTCAAGAAATTCGTCCCACTCAAGCATTTGAGTGAAAACTTCCTCCCAAGTTGAATGAGATCCACTCGAGATGAGTGAGTTTAATTTGAGTGGAATCAACTTCAATTCAAACTTGAGTGAAATTTGAGTGAATTTCACTCAAACTTGGGTGAATTACACTCAACTTGAGTGAGATGAATTTCTACTCTTACTTGAGTGAATTTTTCATTCGGGTTTCTATTAGAGAGAGCCCCATTGTTTTAAAATAATGGTGGAATGACGCTTACATAAGAAAGTTTAGTGTTAGCCTAAAATAATTTATTGAATTCAGCATAAAAATCTGTTTCATATAAAGTACCCAAGTTTTATACTGTCAACTCACACAGGTGGAATTAACGTAAAACATCGTGAACGGACTTCTTTAAAACATCTAAGATATGACACCTTGAGCCAAAATATTATTTCAATGTTTTGGTTTAAGATTTTATATTTTAGATTTATAAAAAATCCATGCTAAAATGCATACAAAAAAAAGTAAAAAAAAAGACGAATTTCAAACGCCATTCGAAGTTGTTTTACGTAACGTTCGATTCTGAGCGTTAATATTTTGTCTGTACGAAACACATCCTTCTGAGCAGAGCTACAGAAATGAATTGTTGACTTTACTAACGTAACACCTGAGAGAGTAGTTTGTGTGTTAACTCAAATACTCCTTTGTTTTATGGTTTGGACCATATACATTGTGCATTCATATATACATCTTGCGTATATGCTACACTGTAAATCACATATTTGGAGTGTGAACGCTAGCCTTAACACAAAAGTGAGGTTCATTTTGTGCACATGTTTCAGTCAAAACGTGCTTAGAGCTTAATCAGTTTGGTATTTAATTTTAAAACAGATGTATGTAGATGTAAAATGTTTTATAACCTAGTTGTCCACGTGTTCAAAACCTAAACACGTTTAATATGAAACATGCATTCAAACTGAACCTCGCTTTTGTGTTCTTACCCTAGTATGATTTACACTGTAGTCTCTATAAATCGGATCCCATCCGATTGAAGAACAATATTCCGCTGATTACAAAGTTCATTGATATCATTATCGAATTATTTAGTAGTATACTGTACCCTCTTATAATACAACTTACCCACAAGTAAACTAATTGTTTGAGCCATTTTGATGACTCAGTAGAAACAAGCACGCCTTGATTTTGCACTTCGATACAGCCGGGCAGTTCGGTGCCTCCCTGATCCTTGAATACCAGGTCGAAATGAATACATAGAAAATTACCTGCATTTAAATTGAATGTCATATGTCACTGAAAAATCTCACCTGATTTCAGAAATTTGTGAGAAATAGATAAAGAAAGCATGTGTTACATTTCAGGGCTGTCCATGTTGACAGGCTGGTTCAAAAAGAGACCGCTGGTTGCTTGCTATACGTTAGGTAGAGAAAAAAACATGTAGCGCTCACATAGAGAAATTGTGAAAGCTGAGAGGGCTCGTTGGCATTTATTTGTGGTAGCCACACCATTCCATCCACTTCTCCAGACTATTATACCCGTGTGTGGAATGAGTAATGAATGAAATTTTCATAAAAATCCTTACAATTGCAACCGTTTATCATCCCCGAATGATTCAAATATTGAATACTTGGAAAACGGCTGCAATTGTAAGGATTTGATGAAAATTTCATTCATTACTCATTCCACTAGTCTGGAGAAGTGGATGGAATGATCTGGTTACCTTTATTTGTTGGGCCCACTTCCGGCTAATGAGTTCCGACTTCAAATCCTCTGTAATTAAAGGATTAGTGGCGCCCTTTTAAAGCAACTCTAGACAATATTCGATGCCTGGAGGTGTTACATGTATAATTGTATTAATTTTAGGGCTGATGTGTATCTTTGTAACATACGAGTACTAAACAAAAAGTTTGCGAGATAAGGACAATCTGACTTATTAACCAAACAGACCATGAATTCATTACTGCGAACAACAAGTTGCGTGACGTTATTGTTAAAACATTTCGAGCATGATTTTTAATCATAATTGTTGACATCCAATATTATAGTTACAAAGCGTGAATGTGCCGTAACATATTACCAGCATTGATCGCCTATCTCGATCCTGTACTTGTTTAATTTGTTCGTTTGTCCGAAGTCTGGAGGCGGAATCCGGAACATGGAGGTCAGAAGCCGAAACATAGGAGCCAGAAGTCAGAGATCAGAACTTGGAAATCGGAAGTCGAAACTCGGAAGTTGGAACGTGGAAGAAAGAAATCGGAACTCGGAAGGCATTAATCACCCCACACGCTCAATATGTAGGTATCCATCAATTATCTTACATCAAACTATCAGTACCAGAAAAAACAACGCTGGCCAAACGTCTGCCACGATACTGTCGTGACTTTTACAGAGGGCACCAGCTGATGAACCATGACCAAACACTCGGAGTAGGATTCTACGGAGAACTACATAGAGAGTGCGTAGTGAGACGGAGAACTTGTAAAAGGAACACGACACACTCATCGATGAACACTTGGCGAGCAGATCTTCGATAGAGAATATCGCTCCACAATCATTGTACATATAGGAATTGAGACGTAATTGGACGTGGATGAAGACTCAAGGCAAATTCCCTCTGAGGTAGCATTGTGTTACATATAAAAAGTTCAACTGCAAACCTTACTGGAACTTGGGTATCTTTGCTGCCTCTGTGAAGGTCTAACATCAAAAAGGTCGCCTATTTTCTGGTAGTATTAGGGTTGGCTCAGACCTACAATGTTTGCCTGCGAACCTGATTGGCACTTGGACAGCTGCGCTGTTCCTGTATTGGCCTAACCACAGAAAGGCTGCGCAGTCGATTCAGGTACAGCTTATGTTTTACAAAACCTGACCTAAAAAGTCATGAAATGGAATCTCGGAAATAGCTTGCCTGTGCTGTTATGACGAACGGTCGAACGCGTTCGCCTGTCGGTCGCCCAAACGAATTTTTAGGAAACCTAAAGCAGGTTATCTAAAGTAATGCATATCGTTCACCTGACGAGAAAATGTAGTAATAAAGGTTAAAATCTTAAATATTTTTAAGAAGAATGATCGGGTCTCCAGTTCAAGTGAATTCCGGTGTCCTGAATGAAACAGATAACTTTTTCCGTGTCGCAACCACATGTTGTTGTTGTACCGCATGTAACAAGACAAGTACATATCCAACTTCCGCAAGGGACATAACTATAACTACGTAATCCAATCGAAAGACGGCTTTTAACTGAATTGACCAATAGAATCTGCGATTGTATAGCTTGTGCGGCCTGAGCAAACTCGTACCTTTCACGAACAACAAACGTCGAGCATGTGATCGAAATTTTGACAGTACCATAATAAAAAAAAAACGAAACAGAAAGTAATTTTTAGAATCAGTAAAGACGAAAGAATTAAAGAAATTTTGAAGGTACAAAAGACACATAATGTTGTAAAAAAAAGTGCTTCAAAAGATTTTCGTCAACCACGCATTGACCGATGAATGCAAGGTAAATAATCGCGCACGTTGATGTTGTTGTTGTTATGCAACGAAAAGTTAATAATTCAAAAAAACTTTTGATAATTCTTGACATTTTTAATCTAAATCTATCATGATCAATGGATGGTAAATCTACAGAATTCAAGCAGGTTTCTTATTTTTCAAGAAGTTATCCATATGTGATCTCTCGTCGTTTCGGCATTTTTCAATGATTAAATACAGATGGATAGATGGAAATTTATATTCTGATGGAATTCAGTAATCTCAGTAGGCTATTTGATCCCAGCTCACCTCTTAATACTGAGTTCTTATACATGGGCTTGGAATTAAACAAAAAGTAGTAAAGACATGATTTTTTTGATAAATTAATGTGTTTATTTTCATTTATTTTTCAAAGGAATACGTTAATTAGATGCCGCCAATCAAGGTTACCCTAGGTGAACATAGGTTACCCTAATTTCCCCGTTACCGTAGGATATTTTAGGTAACCCCTAATAGGGTTCATTTGACGACTTCCAGTTTGCATGCACAAATTGCTGGGACAAGTATGTTGGCTAAAAAGTCTACCTTTACGTGAATGTATGGTGACTGAGAAATCAATATTTCACAATCTTTGCTGGTCATTTGCGACCGCTTGGCCGAGCATTTTCAGCTCTCAACTGTAAAGCGTGGACCGCCGGACGTGTGTCACAGCACATACTATAGGCTGTGTGTTCGCTTATATAATCCTCCTTGTATTTCTCCCTTATCAGGAGATAAAGTATATATCTAAATGTATTGAGTATTTCCTTTGATGTACCCTCTTAAGATCTCGTCTGATTTGAGGTGTTCTCCTGTTTTTTGTCCCAATCCTATCTCCATGGCAACGGAAGTCCTACAGATGACACGCGTTGCTCGGCGGGATAGTCAATAGTTTCAACATGGATGCCAAGATGGATTCCTGTCAGTGCGGGTCGAGTCACCATATCCTACATTATATTATGAGATCATGCCGAGTGAAGTACTGGTCTAACAACACTATGGCTTTATGTTTCCGTATCAGATATACAACGTTTGTCTGTAAACATGATTTGGACTTGGTCATGTTTGCTATCCTTTTGAAGGTCCAACTGCAGGAACGCCACTTTTTCTGATTTAGCTTTAGAATAGGAACAGCACCAGGACAGTACCATGACAGGTTCGGGGCAGCGCCGCGACAGCGCAAGACGGTGCCGAGACAGTACTATGGTAGGGCCAGGCAGTACTGGGGGCAGTGTCGGTTAGGAGCAAGGTAGGGTGGTGCCAGACAATTGTAGAATTGTATCACGCCAGTGTCAGACAGTACCGGAAGAATACCAGAGAGCGCCAAGGCAGGATCAATACCTGTCGGAGCCGTAATCATGCCGTGAACAAGCCTTCACCGATAGAGAACTGCAAAGCCAGCGGATTTAGTGTGATTTTTTCGTATTATTATTACAATCGTGGAAGTAGGGTACAAGGAGTGTAAAAACTGTTTGATAGGTCGCCTCGGAGTTCTCGTGCTGTGAGGTCTCGTACAACTACGGCGACACAAAATCGTATCAATCACACTATTTATTCGGGGACCTTGAACCTTTGCCGAGCTTAGAGAGACAGTAGTCCAACAACCTACACATGTTAGAGACCCCCTAGAGTGATTAATAGAGCCGCGAAGACGCCGAAGAATCCACAGCCAGGCTCTGGCTACGGCACAGTCACAGACGGGCAGCTAGTCCGAGAGGTCAAAGACGAGTAGATGCAGTAGCTAAATCGTGGGCAGGAGACGGGCTGTATAGCTGCCCGTAAAGCAGTGGGATTCCCACCGTTCTGCCGGAAAGCCCCACCCGGAGCGCGACATTGCCACAGCCTATACATAGGCCTACACGAGGAAGAGAAAACTGATGAAACGCCAAAGCCGTGGTCTCGCTCCAACGACACGAGGGAAGGTTGAGCCCTACATCCTTAGTTAGATTCGCTCCAACGACCAGAGATGAAGTTAATAGGTAGACACGTTCAAACGACATACCTTAGCATGGGACTAGCAACAAGGCCACCCCAGACAACATGTCACTGAGAGGAGCTGGCAGCCAGAACGCCCGTATACGCGTCGCGTATACATGTATTAATTGTTTCTTTATGAAATGATAAATATAACTGTATATATTATATTTGGTTAAAAAAGGAGTTTGCTGGTGTGGAGCAGTAATATAAGAAAAAGAACGAAAAAGCCTTCTCAACTTTCTACATCATTATATTCCGACTGCAGTTTCGAACGCAATGTTCTTCTCAAGGAATACTGTTTTCAAATGACAGACTGGTATATATACAAATACAGGGCACAACGGTCGCTAGACGACGTGCCTGGCTTAAACAAGCAGTGACTTGATAACATGCTGACATTAATAGAAACAGATGGTCACAATAAGATAGATTAAAAGGGATAATTCAAATAAGTACAATACATGCAATAAACAATAATCAAAATCAAACATAATTGGTCTGTGAAGCAGAGGTGGGTATTTTCAGGATGTGACATGCTTTGTGAAGCATTATATTTGTATTTGGTGATGGTAAAGTGTATTTATAGTTCAGCATAGAGATATTGCTATAATCAGGCATTCTGCCTGAGCTACGCGGTTGACATAATTCATATACATCGCGTCTATGCTGACTACACTATTGCATTTCTTTATATTGCCTTAGTTATCTTTGCAGGTTGGGTAACGAGATGTAAGTGAGACTCTTGAGTCGGTTGTGTATGTAATTCGGTCTCTGTTAGTTTGAGTATTTCTGTGATTTGAAGCTGGTGTTATTCCAGATTTCTCATGTAATATATTTAGAGAAAGTTTTTGGCAACTGTACATCATACAATTCTGAATTAATTCCTCAGATTTGCGCTGTTCGAGACACCGTTGGTCTTGGTCATTTGCGCCAGAGAAGATAATGGACGCGGCCATCTTGATTGCTCAGTCATTCTGACTGGGTGGGTTGACGGAATGTCTTCTATATATTTGTGTTTCCTGTCGCTGTATTTCCAGTCTCACATGTTGGCGGTTTTATTCTTGTAAATATCCCTGTATTTCGTTCTCTGGATATCTTCCTTTATTATATACTTGGTGATGAGATTGTGAAAATTATCAATCGAATAAAAGCGATATTTTCACAGTGATGATATCAAATATATCATCACTGTGATGATATGGAAAATGACGTCACAGCGAACAAATATATGTCACCGTGGACACAGTGATGAGGCAATTGACCCGAACCTCCACAAGGTTTATGCGCCAAAGATAAACAAGCTAAATATTTGGGAAGGATTTGTATGTTATTATGCCTTATGATGACCAGATTTTGACAGGAAATAAAACAAAAATAGGCATAAAATGAATAAGAAATACCCGGAATGGCGATAATGGGACTGACTCGTCACGTACGCGTGCACCTACCAAGCACGACGTGACGGTGACTGCAGTTCGACAGTGCCGGGCCAGAGCAGTGCAGAGTGCAACACTAACTTGCGCAAAAAATAAAACAAATTCCTCCGTTTAAGGCTCGAAATTGGGGTCATATCATGAAAATGTCGCACCAAAGTTGAAGAGAAAACATGAAAAACAACTTAATTCAACGACAGGGAACTCTTGTCAGTGAGTATTCATTAAGAATCGGCAAAATCACAATGACAACTCCACAGGCTCTCACCATGCACCGTCGAAGCTCCACACAACAACAACCACGCACGACCGGTAAATCTAAATCTGGCTGTAACTTACCGTAACCATTCGATTTTGCTAAATCAAAATAGTGCTATTTGGGTAGACATGAACGAAATCAAGGGCGAATGCCGATTTTATTTGAAATGAGAATATTCTGTGCAAAGACAAACACCGTGTGGAACCAGGGAGGTCAACGAGAAACCAGTGCGCCAGTCCTGCCCGAGTGCAGACAGCGAGACAAGCCAGACCTCTACACAGGATCGACCGTGCTTTTCTGCCGAAGGGGGGGAGGGGGGAGTTGGCTGACGGGTCGGCATGAAAATCGTTTATTTGGTATATAAAGCTAATAAAATTCTTGAGATCTGCTGGATGTCATCGATACTAAAGTGCAGGATACCCGACTGAAAGAAATTCGCTTGCAGCACGTGCGATTTGTTGACAGCAAAGTAGTCCGCGAGTGACGTCACAGTGAAAATAACCAGTGTTTCAGTGCATCTTCAGTCGTCAAAGCCAACAAAATCTGAATTATTTTAATGTTTTAAAAAAATCAGGACAAAGTAGTACAACAGAAGTATATAATAAAAAGAAAATCACCTGTTTCTTGACGAATACCATAAATATTTCATCTCGTGGGGTGAGAAAATTGGCATTTTCACTCGTGGCTTCGCCACTCGTGAAAATACCAATTTTCTCACCCCACTCGATGAAATATTTATGGTATTCGTCAAGAAACAGGTGATATCCTCTATATCTCTTATGAAATGTGTACATATTTATCTCCTTATGTCGCTCTGTAAAGCGAGTTTCAATGAAAAGGTTCTACTTCCACGAGAACGATGGTACTTCCACGAGAACGATGAAAACCATTGATGCAGACATGGTCATGTCAATTGTTTAAAAAGTTGCTTCTTCGTCTTTTGCAGACGCTGGCCTGGATGGCATCATCAAAATGGTTTGAATTGTCATGGCTGATTTATGCCAAAACCTGCTTTATGCATGTAGATTGTATGCACGGAGGGGTGGAGTTCCGTCACCTCGGCTGGAGATGCTTGGCGCACTGCTACGGACACAGGTTTTCAGAGTTTTTACACGCTATTTTATCTCTGTTTTTGCCTGGGCGGCGTCCAGTGTCGATGAGGTTACTCCATAGGGTTTTTAAAAAAAAAGAAGAAAAAAAAGAAGAAATTCTGATCTCAAACGTATTTCCCATCATTCATGGTATACCGACATGTACTGCGCGAGGTTGGGCTTCACGGCTCCGGCTATTCTGTGGTGAATAAAAAACTGAGATTTATGAGAGCGTCTGTTGAAATGATAAATAATTTGTGTTCGTTTGAGTCCGACGAATTAGAACATAAGATAATTTTCAATGACCAAAACACAGCTTGTTATGCAAAGTTACGGAAATTATTTTTTTTAACTTCACTAACACCGTAATCAAAGCATTTACATAGCCGGTGACATGGCCTTTGGAGAAAAAAATGCCTGGAAATACCCAGGGTTCTAGTAGGTCTCGTGTGCCAAGGATGTCATCCTGATATCGCCGCAACTGATGCGTGCTGTGAGTACTGCAGCATTGCGTAACATGAGGCTGTTTTTCAGCTGTTATATTTACACAGATTTCCCAAAACTAGTATGACAAAAAAGGCTGCATATTATTCTATCATTCTGGGGAAACTTACTTCCACGACATCCATAGGTGAGTTTGTAATAAATAAGATAAAAAGACAAATTATGCTGAATAGCTAATCATATTTTCTCAACTTCAGCGTACATAAGGAATATGCGATCATGGTAGACTCGGAATTCACGATCATGGCAAACAAGTTATTACCTTTTCCTGATCGATACTTCGGAGTCCTGTAGGACATATCATCCGTGTTATAGAAATACTTGTCTGATTTTGGTTAATTTGAGCAATTCTTTGCTACGATCAAACGATCCATCGTGTATAAGGTAAACAACTGAAAAGTACTCTGTACAGGATGTTTTCGCAGAATGAAAATACTATTAAGAGAGGGGCCCCCCCCACCCAGGCTCCGCGGCCCAATTTTCTTCTCTATCGTCTACTCGTTCCGACCTTCTGGTACCAGACCACTATTAAAAATACTGCCGACTCGTTAACCCCCTTTAGGCAACCTCTGCCAGAGAAGTGAATTGTTTTCAATATTTTTTCTAGTCTCTGTTGCGAGGAATAATTGAAGGCCAGTGGTGGGTGATTGGAGTATGATATGTGTTTGGTTCCACTGTGAGTTTGATTTTAACTCAAGGCCTAATAAGGAGTTGCTGAGAGTTACTATTTGACTGCCTGTGCACCGCTTTCTGAAAGCAGAGAAAAAAGCCAAAATTGTGACGTAACTTGTACGAGCGCGCATAACTCAAAATTTCGATGGGCGACCCCCGTCAAGAAGCCTGTCCGGTTGTAGCACTTGAATAAAGGTAAGTCTTGCCGAAATATGGGAGTCTAGACTTAATTAATCAATCGGGGAGATACAATTACGTTAGCAGCTTTCAACATTGTCGTCAATGTAAATTTTAATAGTGGTCTGGACCCTTCTCGTTCAGTATTGCTCGCCACAACAGATCGAACGCTTGCCGATTTATGGCAAAAGTGTGACCTGTCATAGATCAGAAACGCGGACTGCCCAATAACTGGTTAAACTGAAACCCATGCCTATTACAGAGTGCGATATGACCTATGATATAACAACAACAATTAATTATTTAATTCCCCCGGTATTATTTGGGCACTTCGACAAGTTCGATATCGAAACTGGTACCTCAAAATCCATAAATTACTTGATTAATATTACATGACATGTATACGTACTTTTACATACTCCAAAACAAGGAAAAGTATCTGAAGAGTGGACCTCCTGAGTTTCATAGCCTAACTCGTCGTACAACAGACAGGAAGGCAGAAACAACTCCAGCGCAGAACAACCGGCTCAGCTCAGCTCTCAAGCTAAAATTCGTTCAACAGACGCACAGCGCATGCTCCATTTCGCAGGCTCCATTACCATCCCTGCCACCAATAGCGGAAGTTGATGTTGACTACGTTGCTATGACGTATAGGGGAAACCAAGTTCAATCAAGTTTGAATTCAGCCGAACAACTCCTTTTGTGTTGCACATTTTTATATCCTCTTTCCAGATAAACAGGGAAAATTATCTCCAGATAGTTCTTTTCAACGCCAGGTCAACAGAAGTAGTATGCAGACTTGAAAAGTAATCGAAATGTTCGGTATTCATCTATTTTACAATATATGATGTCACTTCCGGCGATGTGCGCGAAGGCCCCGAATCCGGTCCAAAAATCTGACTGGTGGCTGGGGTGTTATTAGACCCCTAGCGAGGTGGTTGCAACAGACGCAGTGGTTGAAATGAGCGCGCGCGATGATGTTGTTTCAAAGTAGGCCTACTCATGATAATTTTTTTTATAGATATCCACATCTGAAGAAATAAATACTGGTCCCCCCCCCCCTTCGAATAAGGAACTGCGGACCGCGGTCTAACTCTATAAATGTAGTCTAAGGGGAGATAAGACCGGTAGTTCTCACGATTTGTCGCGCATGAATTATGATCGGCTGATTCGAAATTTTTAAATTAAGTAAGTCACATGCAATCAGTGAACCGGCCGATGCAAGTGCAAAAGGTCCTACAACTCTTTATTTCCATCTAATTCATCGGAAAGCTTGATCATCCCAAGAGAATATAAATAGGCTTGCACTAATATTTTCACGGAGACTTAGAAAGAGGAAATTATCAACCGACTTTCCCCATAAAGATATCCATCTACAATGTTGTATTTATGGTATCGGAAATCATGTTTATGTATCGGAAATTATGGCATGATATAGGAAGTTTCTTCAGTGCATTTTAAAATTAAAATACGATGAACGCAATAATCTATGTAGATTCAAGTAGAGCTGACATAGTCCCGACGTTCTGAATTATGCCGTCGGGCCGGCGCAAAGCCGATGTTGAAACTGGCAAACAGAAGTTTCGTTGGAGACCTGACGTAGGGTCGACGTAATGCCGATATTTTGAATTTGGCATGGAAATATGCGTTGCCGATGCGACGTTGGGTTGACGTAAACCGATGTGTCACTGCCGACGCCAACGTATGTCGATGTGTCTCAATCTGTGCATGCATGCTGTTTGGATTTTCCCTTTTGCATTCACTCTGATTCTAGCCGTTACATATAATGGGGCGTGTGCCTCTAGGTCTACCGCTCTGGCGTGTGCCTCTAAGTCTACCCCAAAAATTATATTTTCGCTGTAAACGATTCCTGAATGAATAATGAAAGAAAAACGCCAGTACAATTAATATCTTTGGCATCCGTGTCCACTCCAGGTACAGGTTTTAATTTCCTTATCGGCAACTGTTTAGCGCGCGAAATGTATATCCGTTGCGGCGAGTACTATCAAATTTGTGCGATTGTTCGCCTCTACAATTTCGGTCAAGGTATTTCTAATGTGTACATGTTTAAAGCACAAGAGAACATACGGCACATATAGAGAACGAGCACCGAGGGAGTTACATTTAATATGTAATAGGCAAAGCCTAGAAGCGAACGCAGATAGAAAATCTGCCTTCTCTTCTGGCTTTACCTATTACATATCAAGTTAGAAAATCCAAATGAAATTCCCAAGGCAATATTATAATTTATACTGTGCGAATGCAGTGGAAAAAACAGAGATTTGGATGGGAATAATAATAATTTAATTTATTGCACAATACAATTTATTCATTCCTTTACGCCCAAACCACTCTCTGTGATATATGGGGGGAAAATACATGGATAACAGCTCGAAACAGCCTTTAAACAAATATACAATTATCAAAGTAAAACACTTAACATGGAGTGTCCAGTAAACTTACAATCAGCATAACCAAGTTTGTAGTTTAGATACTTTGTTGTATATGATAATAAATTGATATATTAACGTTGCTGCTGACAGTTCATCTATGAACTCTTTACCTATGGAATAAACTTGCGGAATAAATTATGCAAAAATATTAATTTCCACATATGGTATGATGGCCCTAACATTTTTCCATGGGTACCGTAGGTAGGGTAAACTATATATTATCAGAAAGGTGAGTTGTCTCACCTTTATTATGGGATATAGAAAATTTCTGGTTTTAGGGTTGTCCAGCGAAGTACACCTATAAAAATAGTTCCAAATTGTTTATTCTTCCTCAGACCAAAATAGTTATCCTTCAGTGATTGACAGGCTTTGTAGGCCTATATATAATCACTTAACATGTACTTAATCTCAAATCTGTATTAAATAATACTCTATTAATTTTTTTCTTTTGAGATATCAGATTAATACGCACTAAAGTATGGAAGCCTGCTATGGTCACTCTTCCAAAGATTGACCTCAGCTCAGAGAAATGCAGTTCAGGAGGCAACATGTACATGTGTAAAGAGCTGCCCTACCATAGCTCTTGGGGCTGTACATGTATCTATGCTGGGTCTAATTTCTGAAGAATGAAGAGCTAAAACTAGGTCATCACATGGACTGGTGTTAGGAATATATGTACATGTATGTAGTGAAATTAATGAATCAATTGAACTTAAACTTAGAAATAATACTATCTGACTGTCTGAGAACTGAAATATTCTGAGATGGATGCCTTGGCACTTGTGTTCTAATACTTTCATTCAGTGCCAGTACCGGGTGTATGTATAATAGTAGTACCACTACATACGGATCAGCTTGGTATTATGGCCAGTTTTTCGTGTGTTTTTTGGGGGAGCTTTTCAAACAAATAGATACTATTTTGAATTGAAACTCTGGGAAAGAAATCTGCTGCTCAGGAAGCAGCTATATCTCCACTATTGCTACCAGTCAATCAATAGTCTCTGAAAATGATACTCGGGTGAGTCGGGTATGACAATCAGTGAAAAACTATTTTTCCTGTTAGCCATTAATTACAAAATACTAATTTACAGATGGAAGTACAATGTGCAATAAAATCTAGATTATGCAAAGAAAATTTCACTTGCGATGGATGGTATCTGGCCCAACCCTCAATCAAGCAAATAAGCATTTATCTTCTGAACCACCTTTCTATGTATGCCCATGGGCCTAGTTACAATCCTTAAGCTTTGGGGATTCATATAAATAAAAACTTATGATGGAAACCATTCTTGAATTTTTTAATTTTTTTTCAAGTCGGGAGAAAAAACAACCACGCACAACTTACGAAGTTACGTCGCCCACACGGGATGGTGACGCCATGCTTGGAAAACCCCTTTCATTTGTTGCATTTCATGAAGCTATCTATATATTTTTACAATCATTGATGCTTTGGTGATTCGTATAAATAAAATCTGATGATGGAAACCTAGCTTTCTTGAACTTGTATGTTGTCTGGTCAGTAGAAAACAAAAACACAACACACGACGGTCGCAGTTTCCCCACACAATTGTCACATGACATGACGTTATTTGGCGATTCTCGATGTAATAAACTCTAAATCGAGGCTGAAAAGAATGTAGCCAGTGATTCATATATCACGGGACCGTTAAGTGGTTAATTTTTCGCTACGAGGCCGAAACAACCAATTAAAGGTGTGTTTAGATAAGGCTATCAAGAAGCCGCTGACAACGGCTTTCCGGCACAAGTTTAAGAACATGAGCCGCTCACGCTGGATGAGCTTGTCAATCTCACGCTTCATATACAATGCGTTCCAACTGAGAAAATGCAAAAATTTAATTGTCCCTGTGTGATATTCTCTCTCAATTCTCTATTGTTCCGTGATGCTGCGCTTTTTGACAGGATAAGGCACTCAACATTCTGCTATATTTACAGGTTACATGTAGGGCCTAGCCATGTTGGACTGGGTTCCGTATTGATCTATATCAAGTTCTTCACAGTCACAAGCTACTGTTATCACTACTCCTTGATTTTTGCCTGGTCATGTTATTGTATCCAGTCCTTAATGGACATGTAAATTGTTTCTATGATACCATAAAGTTGAATTGAATTGAACAACTTGCCGTAGGCAATGAGTTAAGTAACTTTTGGCAGCAATTAATATAAACAATTATGAACATGTATATGTGTGTAACGGCACAATCTATAATTGGTGGAGGAAGGAAGTAAAATGGATAACAGTGTTCACTAGAACTTTGGCTAAATACTACTTCAGTTACATTCGGAAAAAAATGAATAAGAAAAACTGCATGTATAAGGTATATCGTTGATACAGATGGTACATATCAATTTGCATTGTGGCTATAATTAGATTAATAGTTATAAATAGGCAAAATGTTGGTTAGGCTTTACTCTCGTTAAATGTCCTAGGCCAATATTTCACATAAAGATAGCTTTTTTTTACAAACTTAGGTACATATCAATACTAGTTTGTATTGACTGGGATGCCTGTATTGCTCCCTCATGTTTTCACAGAAAGGCCGGCATACAAGTAATGGTTCTCGTCGCCAACTGCATTGATTGTTGTCACCGAGTTCACATAGTCTTTCTTCAAGTATTTTATTACTCCACGCCCGGTATTAATACCGTACGCATCTTTCAAGTTATGACGTTACATCATCTGAGTGACGTCCCTTTGCGCAGCGACAAATTCCTCTGGCGAAATGATAGAGCCAATCCCCTATCCTTTAACATAGAGGGGTGTAAAGATTATTTAATCAAGGACTATTTCAGTTGTGAAACATCGAGTTACGCTTTGATGGCCTTGGTAAAGGAGTATTATTGTGAGAGAAATAACATTGCGCTACCCCAAATATTATGGGGTTTCGCCAAATGACGTCAGTGCGCAAAGGGAGTTCACTCAGACGAAGTAACGTCATAACTCAAAACATGCGTATTGGAAGTCTATACTCTCTAAAACATCTTGAGTGAAATTCACTCAAGTTTGAGTGGAAATTCATACCACTCAAGTATTTGAGTGAAATATTTCCCTCAAGTTTAGTGAAATTTGACTCAAGTAATTGAGTGAATGTTACTTCACTCTAACTTGAGTGATTTTGTCCACCACTTGAGCGATTTATTGACCCAAACTTGAGCGGAATCCACTCAACTAGATAACTTGACATGAAGTCGTGCCTAAAACACATCTAAATCATGACTAAATCCAGGACAGAATCGCATTCCAAAGCGTTCCAATGGCCTGTGAAAGCGGTATCTGTAATGTCGGTGCCTTGATATATTCCCATGTATGGCTAAACTAAGACAATGAAAGAAACAATTTCCATCACCAGCTAGGGATATCAGTAATGATGTTGCACTGAAATGCATCCATTAATTTCAGTTCAGATTGTTTTACGCTTTTTCTGGCATAAGAATGATCCCAAACATTGTTTGGTTGTGTCTTTACATAGTTGTGATCTATTGTAAAAATATCAATGACAACTGAGAATGAGGAAGAAAATAACCGGATTACAAAAAGTAATTGAAAAACATCAAATTAAAAATTTTATGTAAGGGGAGTAAATCCAATGTTTTATGTAGAGTTAATTCCCCTCGCTGTAAGTTTCACTTTCGGTTGGAGTTGCAATGCATGTTTAGTTTGAGTGAAATTGAATATTTATAAGCTAAAGGCAGTACGAGTGTTGCAGCATAAGGCAGTTGAACTACCAATAGTTAAATATTCCTAGGTTATGAAAGTGACGACAGTAGTAAAATAATGTCAACACTTATTTGTGCAGCAAATTTTAACAAACCTCTGCTGAAATCACCCCTTTCTTTGTTGAGCCGAAATATTGGAAAAGTTGCACTTCATGACCGCTGGTGTGTTGACAGACCGAAGCGTATGACGTTGGTGTTATGAATATTCTTTCTAGCAGACAAGACTTTCCTGACTCGTACAAATTCAATTCAATTCAATATTTATTGTACTGAACACCCTAGACAGGGCAGAGTACATGTAGAACACGAAAGAAGCGGCATAAGCTTCGAACAATCAAATGTTCGCCCCGTACAAATGCAGGCAAGGTATGAACTTTATCGTAGACCCGTACCTTGCCATTGACTCGCGCGGAGATCCCGTTTGAGCAAGGGGAAGGTACGAGTCTAAACTTTATCGCTGGTAGGGATTTCACAATGAATACTTGGAGGTTTTATTTGGAGTTATTGTTTAGTTTTGTTTACTGGACTGATTGATTCATAAAGAAATCACGTGTGCGTATGATTTCCAGATTTACAGAGAAAATCGTACCTCCCGTCATGCATCAAATCACAGAATTCAAGATGGAACCCACCATGAAACCGGAAGTTAGTCAATTCGGTAACAACATTTTCGATCGCTAAGGTAGTAAGGGTTCAGGTCTCATTTGGACACACGCTCTATCTAAGAATGCGAACGCTTCGCGTTCGCATATAAGCATCAGAGAATGATACCCTTCGGTTTTAGGAGTGGAATTTATAGATTTACAACAACAACAACAATTATCCTTTTTACAATACGTATTGAGGGATCGAACACTGCCAACCGCCTTATGTCTCAAGCTTAAGAGAACAAACAACATTTGGGGAGATATTTGGGCCTCGTAATTTTTTTATTTTTTTATGCAGCACCATTGACTAATACCCATCGGTGGATTTACAGATAAGGAACAACAACAACAAGGTTTGTCATTCTAGATTGAAGCAGACCTCGATTTTATCCCATCTCATGTTTCAGGGCGTTAACTAAGAGAACTATCATTGGCTTGCTCGAAAACATTGGCTGGAGGGGTCTGATTTACTTCCAATGGATTAATTCTGTTGTTAATGATATCATATCCTCTGACTCCTCTCAGCCCGGATGGGGTATCAGACCGAAACGTAAAAGAAACAAAAGGAGTCTTAGTGACTTGAAGTCTTTCACTTACACAGGTCTTACACTCCCATCCAAATCCACCACCGTCATACGTCACTACCGATATAGATTATTGAGATTAGACATGTACGGTATAGTAACTACATATGATATTTTGATAAATTCTTCGAATTTATACGTTGATCGTTAACAACGATTCAAAACACGGTGTATATTTTAGATCCTATATTGGTTTTACAAAAAGGTGTTAGTTCAATAATATATACCCGTTCATAATAGTTTAAAACATGGTGTATATTTTAGACCCTATCGATTTCGTAGTATATGTGTACCAAGTTTGCTGGTCATAAACCACTCGCAATGACAGATCACCGGGGAAAAAAAATTGGACGATGGCTAAGCTACTGGCTGTCGACTCTGACGCTAATACAGGGTACCATCCTGTAGGTGTACATATGGAACAAGTTTGGTGGGTCCATACCACTTACAAGGGTGTCAACGGACGCTATCTGCGACAGCTATTAGCTACTGATTGTCGAATCAGACGCTTATGGTACCCCCATGTAGGTATTGTCGTGTGGTATATGTTCACCCCGGACAAGTTTGGTGGCTCAGTCGTATTTATATACTCAGAACATAGAGAAAAGACAATTTGGGTGATAGCTAGCTACTGAATGTCGAATTTGACGCTTACAGGGCATCATCGTGCAGGTGTAGTATATATGTGTACCAAGTTTGGTGGCTCTAAACCACTTGGCAAGACCATCAACGTACGCATATTTCAGGCTGGTATAGACAACTTATTATGCAGATTGTACTGATATGAACTATATAATTGAAAGATTTAAATACAAAAATATATATAAACAAAAAGAATACATCAGTGTTTCGTTTGCTAGCATGAAGATTATTTCACGATACTTCAATCCAACACTGAAGTACTCTTCTACCACAAGTCACGATAGTCACACATTATTCCTCCATAAAGCTGTAATGGTGAAAGTTCATGTGGCTACATTTCATTGGTTGATTTAAAACAAGAAAAATGATATGAAAGAAAAAACAAAATGTTCACCTTTCGACAGCACAGAAAAAGAAAGAAGAATAAATTGACAAAGAATTGTTGTGGTTAAATGAATAAAATGGGGGACTGCCGAAGGAAAAATTGTTCTCAGGTAAAATAATCTATAGTAGGTCAGATGTGACGTTTAAACTGATGACCAATAGCCGAACAGTTCTCCTTCAAGCGACAAATAAAACATGATTGTTGTGTTTTTATTTCAGTGGGACTACAGTGTCTGACATAATTAGGACAATGGAAGACTTATCTGTAAAACTGGAACCTCTTGATCAAGCGACAGGATCGTTGATGCAAGACGATGGGATAACATACCAGCATTCTGCAAATGTGTGTATTGAAGATGGAGATGTAACAGTGAAGACAGAACCAACAGCCCAGTATGAGGATGGAAAACAACAAGGTTGTCTTGGCCATGAGCCTTGTGAACAAGTACCGGTAAGCCGCGAAACACAGTTGTCTATTGAATTAAAATTGAATTAAGATCCACAAAAGTCACTTCTCATTCTTGTCACTTTTGGAGATCTGGCCTCAACGCCCTCATATCCATGTTCTCAAAACTCACCAATTACAGTTCGCTCATACTATTCAGCTTGTATCTCTGACGTCCCTACTCTCCTTGTTCCATCGCTGATTCACATCGCCTAGTTCGCGCCTCTTAGCCGTAAGGGGGCGCTTCATCTGGTTACCCAACCACCGTGCCGTAATAGCTAGGAGGTAACCAGATTAACAACCACGATTGGCTAACCACCTCAAGTGATCGAAATTACGCCACACTCACATTCTAAACAGTCATGCCTCCATGACGGTGTGATCACGACCCCCGCGTAATGAGGAAGCCATGCCACTATTTTGACAGCGACACCGCCTCTTATCGTATCTCTCAAATGAAATTTTCCCCGTCTTTATTACCAGTCAACATTCAATTCAAAATCTGAAACAATTGAACGGTGTTTTTACGTTACTACGGTAGGCAGCTTGATCTCTATATATACCCATGACGATAAAGCGCGGTCTTATCAGTGGGATATTAACATTTTTGCAATCAGTTGACGAACCTTACTAAACGACGGAGAAATTTATCCAAAAATCTGTTCACTCTTAACACAGAAATTAAAGTAATTAGACTCATATTGCTTTAATTCACAGTTGATTGTGAACAAATATTTCACTAGTTTCTCGCGTTTTTCGACACAGTTATCACCATTAGATGTCATATACGCTGGATAATTTATTTCTGTTACCGATCTTGGCAACGTAGCGCCGCCATTTGATGGAAACAGTTAAAGGTGACTGGCCGAAATACCTCTCACTCACTGAGAGAAAAGGTGGCAGATGCCCGGATGCTGGTTGCCGTGATAAACAAAGCCGACCAAGACTCTTCCGTAAGAGTAATATTCATTGGTCATCGGTGGTTGGCCTGTGCTGAGCGCCCCCTTACGGCCAAGTGGCGCGAAATATGCGATGTGAATCAGCGGGGGAACAAGGAGAGCAGGCACGTCAGTGATACAAGCTGTTTATCAGCGTACAATTACAGATCTTCTCCACGATTTATGGATGTATTTCTAAAACGTCAAGCTTGGGCCACAACTATACGTGAGAATGATAGATTGTCCTCGTGAAGAGAGACATATCTTCTTGGACTGATCAATATATATATATAAATTCTATTAATCTTTACTGAATATCATCGCCGTTTCCAGAGAATAAAATGTTGATCCGATGAATCAAGACAAAATATTCGTGATGACTTTTACATATACCGTACACAGGTCAAGGTCAAACGTCTGGCACCTCTCTGCAAAGTGAGACGAGCCAGACGTTTGATCTTGAATTTTAACACAAAACCCAGTTCTTGTACCCGGATCTTATGTAATCCACATGCAATATAGGGAGCGTTATTTTCATTTTTATTTACACGCAACAGGTTTTGGATACGGTTTTAAAGGCTCATGGTGGATTGTGCTACAAGTTTATATTAAATTCACAAAGTCTTTGTGAATATGCAAAGGGATTTTTCGAAGATATATTTAATAACTGACCTTATTGAAGTGGAAAGACGTGTTGATATAAAAATAAGGCTGCTGTTTTCTTTTTGATTTAGCCCTTTGTCAAGAAATGTTCTGATGACGAGCAGTCACGTGTCGATGATTTCTTCTCGGGTAGACCTTTTCCTGTGGCCATGTACATGGTAAACGTCAAGACAGCAGAGAAGACAAAACTGCTCAACGAATCTTTGAGATTTTGCAACCCAGGAACGGACAATAAAGGAAGAACGACACCTGAAATGGTTCATACTTGTGAAAAGCCATACAAATGTTCGCTCTGTCTAAATAGCTTTTCAGAGAATGGAGACCTAAGGAAACATGAAAGAACACATACTGGTGAAAAGCCATACAAATGCTCCTTCTGCCCATATAGCTGTTCACGGAAAGGAAGTCTAAAGGTACATGAAAGAACACATACTGGTGAAAAGCCATATAAATGCGCAGTCTGTCCATACAGTTGTTCACATAAAGGAAGCCTAAAGGTACATGAAAGAACACATACTGGTGAAAAGCCATATACATGCCCAGTCTGTCCATACAGCTGTTCGCAGAAATGGCACCTGAAGGAACATGAAAGAATCCACACAGGTGAAAAGCCATATAAATGTTTACTCTGTCCATATAGCTGTTCACAAAAAGGAAACCTGATCAGTCATGAAAGAACACATACTGGTGAAAAACCATACAAATGTTCACTATGTCCATACAGCTGTTCAAAGAAAGAAGACGTTAGGCGACACGAAAGAACACATACTGGCGCGAAGCCATATAAATGCTCACTCTGCCCATATAGCTGTTCACAAAAAGCGAGCCTAAATGTACATGAAAGAACACATACTGGTGCAAAGCCATATACATGTTCAGTCTGTCCATATAGCTGTTCACAACAAGGGAGCCTACAGATACACGAAAGGACACATACTGGTGTGAAGCCATATCAATGCTTACTCTGTCCATATAGCTGCTCACAAAAAGGGAGCCTAAAGGTACACGAAAGAACACATACTAGCACAGTCATATAAATGTTCACTCCGTCCATATAGCTCTTCGCAAAAATCCCACCTAAATGAACATGAAAGCAGACATACTGGCGCAAATCTATATTACTGTTCACTGTGTTCATTTAGCTGTTCACAAAAAGGACGTTCATAAAGTTAGACCGCGGTTCGCAGTTCGCTGTTCATTATTCGAGGAGACCATCAATTATTTCCTCAGATATGGAAATCTGTATTTTTTTTATTATGAGTACTTTGAACTCCAAACTCTGTATAGCAAGAGAGAATTTCATGCTCTATATCTTTGCATATTCATATCCCAAATCTGACGCCAGGGGGAGCTGCTAGGGGCGCTGTTATGAGTCGCTGAATGACTGGTCCCGAATAACGAACTGCGAACCGCGGTCTAACTTTATGAACGTACAAAAAGGGCACCTAAATAAACATGAAAGAACACATACTGGTGAAAAGCCACACAAATGCTCACCCTTTCCGTATAGCTGTTCACAGAAAGGAAGCCTGAAGGTTCATTAATGACACATACATGTACTAGTGAAACGCCATACAAATGCTCCCGCTCTGTCCAAATAGCTGTTCACAGAAAGGAAGCCTGAAGGACCATTGATGACACGTACTAGTGAATAGCCATACAAATGCTCCCGCTCTGTCCAAATAGCTGTTCACAGAAAGGAAGCCTGAAGGACCATTAATGACACGTACTAGTGAAAAGCCATACAAATGCTCCCGCTCTGTCCAAACAGCTGTTCACAGAAAGGAAGCCTGAAGGACCATTAATCACACTTACTAGTGAAAAGCCATACAAATGCTCCCGCTCTGTCCAAATAGCTGTTCACAGAATAGAAACATAAAGGATTATGAAAGAACACATACTGGTGCCAAGCCATATAAATGCCCACTCTGCCCATATGGCTGTTGACAAAAAGGGAGCCTGAAGGATCATGAAAGAACACCTAAGCTATTCAAATGCTCACTATCCATATAGCTGTTCTGCGAAAGGACACCTCAAGTGACATGAAAGGAAGCATACTGATGCAAAGCTATATAAATTCTCACTCTGTCTATATAGCGGTTCACAAACAGGAAGCCTGAAGAAACACGAAAGAAACCATACTGGTAGAAAAACATATCAATGTTCACTCTGTCCATGTAGCTGTTCAGAGAAAGAGAACCATGAAAATGCTCTCGCTATCCATATAGCTGTTTGAAGATAAGAAGCCTACAGGGACACGAAATAACGCATAATAGTGAAAATCCATAGAAATGAGCCTTGCATAGTGTGCGTTTTTTGGCTTTTTCCTATACGTTTTGGTACGGATTGTTTAATATATTGAAATGGGACATCTTGAACCCAGTTTCTCAGATGCCGTGACATCACAGCGAAATATTATTCTGGTTCAAGGAGTCTAAGATCATATATAAAAATGCAGGCTGAAATACATACGAACATGCCAAACACGGACGTAACGTTCGATGTTCGATGTCAAACTCCGTAATATTAGGTACATGTACGTGTGTTTACAGAAAAGACTTTTACATGTACTATCAACATGTGAACCGATAGAGAACATGTATCATGTTATGAACATGTTACGATATCCACCAGTGGACATTTCGGAGGATCACAAGGGCGTATTTAAGGGCTTGAGGGGCTATGTCGCATCCAAATAGGGCGTGTATGGTGTCATATCGAAGCTCCTGTGGTGTAGACCACTACTCGAGGATGTCCATGCCATCAGGACGTCATCAGTAGAAGTAGTAGCGAAATCAGGCATTGTGGGAGTGCGTTTGATTGATTGAGGGACCACTCGGTCGCAATGAGTCGTGTTAGGCGTCATGGTGCACTACTCGTAGAGGAGCGTCAGACAGGACTGGTGGGGCGTAGAAGTAGAGGCTATGGCGCGGTTGCGTAGACAGGGAATTGAGGGAAAAGGACATGGGAATGACCGTCTTAGCCTCGAGATGAAACACTGTTGGTCCGAACGGGGTGCGGGGGGTATCGTAGTGAAGCACTCGTGGAGGAGCCCCCGACTGGACTGGTGGGCCTTGGAAATATGGGACAAGGGAGCGCATGCCCAGCTGTAAATGTTTATGGGACCAGACGTTTTGGGGTCGATATGACCCACTATTGGTCCGATTGGGTTATATCGGGTTCTGAATATAACTGAATTTATGATTTATGAAAATATGTCCCCTGGCCTATTGCTCTATCTTTGCGGCATTTATAGGGAAGATTTTCTCTTGTCATAAGAATATGACACCTCAAACAAAAATGAAACTTTGTACTTTCAATTGAGCAATCTTCCTAATATCTTTGCGAAAATATAATCTTGGTTTGAGTTGACATATTTTTGGTACAAGAGAAAATCTTCCTTATAAATGCCTCAAAAATACCAAAATAGACCATGGAGCACCTTTTGATGAAATATAGACTCATTTTTATGCAACCGACCATCGTAATTGTTTCCAGGCTGATAATTCAGTAAATATTCTTCAAGCAAAATATGTCCTTCTAGGTTTTTTGAAAGAAAACAGCATTATCACTGTTGTACACGAATGAGTTATGTCCTATGTAATAGAAATAGTGCTTTTGATGCTTTTTTTTTTGCTAAATCAGTTTTTGCCTGTTGAAAGATACCATTTTTATTTAAAGTACATTCAAGATAGGTATAACAGTCATGTTAAAGGAATTTCAGTTGAGTTGAGATGGAATACTGTGTTAGTTTTGGTAGTGTTTCTTTCAATTATCATACAGTTGGATTTTGATGGGTTTACTGTCAGATTCCATTTAGTACAGTATCCATCTAAAATATCTAGGCAGTTTTGAAGGCCTTCTGAAGTTCCGGAAATTAGTAGTAAATCATCTGCCCAGAGAAGATGGGAGAGTTTTTCTTTCTCTAGAGTGACAGGTGCACATGTGCCAGAGGAGAAGTTCAATTCAAATATGAACAGATTAAACATATTAGGACTCAAGTTATCGCCTTGTTTTACACCGCAGTAGTATACACCGAGCATTTCGACGCATTGGCGCTTCACTGCGCATGTGCAGAACCTTTTGTGACGTCACAGCACAAAAAATGTGGCGGTATTGTGGCGGTGTGCGCATGCGTGTGGGGTGGGTGGTGGGATGGATGGTGGGTTTAAGATGGCGGCTGTGGGGTGGGTGGTGGGATGGATGGTGGGTTTAAGATGGCGGCTGTGGGGTGGGTGGTGGGATGGATGGTGGGTTTAAGATGGCGGCTGTGGGGTGGGTGGTGGGATGGATGGTGGGTTTAAGATGGCGGCTGTGGGGTGGGTGGTGGGATGGATGGTGGGTTTAAGATTACAGCCCGAATCATAACGGACTGAAATTATTGAACCAGCACAGGGGCTTGGACTAGAAAGAGGGGGAGGGGGTTGTTTTTGTCGTTGGCGACCCTGTGCGACATGTTACTACTTTTACATCGGTAAAAGGAATAACATTACAGCCCGAATCATAACGGACTGAAATTATTGAACCAGCACAGGGGCTTGGACTAGAAAGAGGGGGAGGAGGGGTGTTTTTGCATGATTGCAGATATTGTCACTGTCGTTGGTGTCTAGACTTGTTCTGGGTTGTACAGTTCTGCCATGCGGAGGATGGGTACTAGTATTTCGCTGACGTCCTAGTAATAAACATAATCTATAGGTGTTGTACCATGTTAATAGGATCAGTCTAGCATCTGTACCACCCTAGGGTCGAGTGTTTATTGTCCGTGTATCTCCGCAAGAAAACAACAAACAAAATGGCGGCTCCAGGATGGTGTGGGGATGCCCTTTCCATATCACGGCGTCGACCGTAGCGCCATCTGCACACATTGACGCAAGGGAGACAACTCGTGTAGCCTAAGGGTATGAAAATAGCCGTATTGGAGCTAGGGGAGTTACTAATGGTCCAATGGGGTCGAGTGAGGTATCAATGTGAAGCTTAGGTGAAGGGGCATCTGAAGGAGTGGGTGTGGGGTTGAACTAGTGGAATTCTGCGCATGCGCGGTGGCCCAAGGGTATGGAAATAGCCGTGTTGGAGCTACGGGAGCCCCTAATGGACCAGTGGGGTCGAGTGAGGTATCAAAGTGAAGCTTAGGTGAAGGGGCATCTGAAGGAGTGGGTGTGGGGTTGAACTAGTGTCATTCTGCGCATGCGCGGTGGCCCAAGGGTATGGACATAGACGTTTTGGAGCTAGAGGAACTACTACTGGTCCAATGGAGTTGTATGAGGTATCCATGTGAAGCATTCGTGAAGGGGCATCTGAAGGAGTGGGTGTGGGGTTGAACTAGTGGCATTCTGCGCATGCGCGGTGGCCCAAGGGTATGGACATAGACGTTTTGGAGCTAGCGAAGCCAATAATGGTCCGATGGGGTCGAGTGAGGTATCAAAGTGAAGCTTAGATGAAGGGGCATCGGACTGGACTAGTGGCTCGGCTGTTGTCACCATTCTGCGCATGCGCAGACAGGGAATTCTGTATATATTTCATCCAAGTATAGCGGAAAGCGGTTGTCATGAATAACAACAAGTTCAGCAAGGTTTATACAGTTTATTATCCCCAATGTTACATCATACCCAGGCTGGGGGAGCCGCCCTGGGTATGTTTAGTATGTTCACAGCAAAACAAATTGAAATATCAAACACCATGTTTTATTATTTAACGCACCGTCACATTATGTACAAGTGTTTACTGAGCTCAAGTCAACGATCAGCATGTAGACATAGAGACTATGTGCGGCATCTTATGGTATTCATCAGTGCGCGGGTGACGCATTCAACCGATGGCGGTGGTCGGTCAGCTTGGTAAGGAAGAACATGGCATTGGTGACCTTCTCTACGACCCATTGTATGTTGGGGCGTTGACGATGTGCCCATCTCAAGGGTTCCACGGTGTCCAGTATCTCCAGCATCGTCTCTAGTGACCTCCAGTTAATGATGGTGAGCGGTTGGTCAAACACAATACCGTAACTGGTCCGTCTTTTTGTGACGTAAGATGTACCCGAAAGCAACATTCAATTTGAAGGCCGTAGTTTGATCTTTGAAGATGGCTTCCACGTAGCTGCGTAGACGGGTGAGGTGGGTCAGTGGGAAATTGTAGATATCTGGAATGGGGCGATCACGGTGGAAAATGTGCCGTATCATGGGCCATTGGCGCCGATCGATGTCATTCACTGGATGGGCGTCCTGTAACAGATCGCTGGGAATATCCACTGCATCTGCAAAATGTCCGATGTCGTCAGGCGTATGACTGGCAACAGCAATGCTAGGGACTGGCTGGATATCTAGGCTCTTCTGAACTGTGGGTATAGGCGGGCTCTCCGTGATCGCATCACCAATGGCGTTCGTCTCCCCGGGCTTATCTTCACTGGGTCTCACCTTCCGCGGCTCCTCTTCAGTAGGAAGTTGTCGCCCAAACCGTAGAGACGGACCATGAATCAAACACTGATGCCGTCTTAACTGACTGCGTCGTTTGAAGAGTTGACCACATTCATTACATTGTTCCTTCGCGCCCTCGTGGAGTGAGCGTTCGTGGCGCAGTAAAGCATCTTCCCGATTAAATAACCGTGCGCAGGTTATACAAGTATATAGTGTACCGTTGTGGGTGGAGGCCTCGTGGCGTCGCAAATCTTCTGGGCGAGTAAACTGCTTCTGGCAAGTTGTGCAAGTGAACATCTTGGTGGTTGACAGAGTGTCTGATGAAACGGCCAGGCCGCTTCCCTTTTATAGCACGCTAGCTGGTAATCTATTTTTAGCACACTCTACCCCAAGTCGAGGATCGAGACTGGTGTACTGGTGTACGACTGAGCGGCATTGCGCGCGCGCGCATGAAGACCCTCATGCATACCTCAATGCAGGCGCAGACGCGAAGTGCCCGGATGTAAAAATGACGTCACTTCCGGTTTGGGTGAATGGAGCGTGACGTTTGGACATGTCCAGACTTGTCTGACCGCCATTGTTGGAAAATGGCGGATAATGGCGGAAGGTGGCCGCCATTGTGGGGAAATGGCGGCTAATGGCGGCTAATGGCGGCTAATGCCGGAAGGTGACCGCCATTGTGGAAAAACCCCACAGACAGGTCAGAACATGCATTCCTATGATGTTCACGCATAATAAAAGAATTGATCTGTAATCTGTCTTGTTGTTGTTGCTCTCTATTTTGGACTAACCCATCAGAATAGTACGTATCACGGACTACACCCGACGTCTAGGCGCGCATGTGTGACATGGTCTATAAAACACGTCTCTCGGGATCACACACCTTCATTTCTACAGAGCCATGACGGAGATCCAGCCCTGTGCGACTCGCATTTTACAGCATGCCACCGCTGTGAATTTATTCACGGGTTACCGAGCAGTGGTCCGGTCCATGTTTGCAGATGGCGATGACAACGAGGGACGACACCAGATCCTGAACGAGTTCACAGAAGCGGTCCTCCACAGAGTGCACTCGATGGAGAGGCGGGCCATCACTCATCACTACTGGACTATGACAGCCATCCTTGATGCTCGCGCTATGGACCAGGAGCGCTCACGCCGCTACCAAGACCCCACGCGAGGCTTCACCCTAGACCCCGCTCTGTGGACAGCCTTCAAGAAAGTGGTGTCAATCGTGGACCAGCTGTTTACACCGGACGAGCGGTCATCAGATGAGTTGGAGTGGGCTCGTGCCCTGAGAGAATCGGCGGCAGAACCCAATGAACAACTACATGAACCCGACGACGATGCCATTGATTACCCGGCTACACTCAACCAGCCCAGTGATATGACCACCTGATCCTTTTGATCTCACGGGGTTGTCCTTATAAATACGAGAAACAGTCAACTCTGGTACCATTCACGTACTGACCATGGCGGAGCGTGTGATACTGGCGTATCTCAGCTTGACCCTTGAGGGTTTCCTGCACGTGTATGCGGATACGGTCGATATCATGGAGGAGGTGGGAGACATCTGTGATGCGGACCCTACACAACCGTGCCCGGCTCACATTCGTCTGTCCCGAGAGGGCTGGACCAAATTCAAACGGGTGTTGTCTGGTGAACTGGACGGCGATCTCATCCACTTGTGTCACGATGTGTACATCCGACGCGGCCCTTTCTTTGCTCAATTGGCTCGGCTAGATGGGAGTACAGTGCATTTTACCCTTCTCCCTGATCTATAGTCTGCATTGGAAGATGCCGTGGTAGATGTGGATGAAGTGCTTATCAAGCGGTCATCAGACGAGTTGGACTGGTCATTTGCCATGGACACTGTGAAAGCCAATGAAGAAAATCAGAAAGAAACTCTGGCCCAAGATATACCCGTTATAAATAAACGATAGCGCCAGGGTGCATCATCATTGTGTCACCATGAAGCGCTGGGAGAAGGTGCTGGATAACTTATACTACAGTCCCGACAGTCCGGCGGCCTATAGTGCATTGCCGGCTCTCTATCGAGCGGCCAAACCCCAGGGGATACAACGTGCCCAAGTCCGAGATTGGTTAAGAAGACAAGACACCTATACCTTACATCGATCTGTCCGTCGCCATTTTCTACGGAACCGGGTCATCGTGGGAGGAATAGATGCCCAGTGGCAAGCGGATTTGGTCGATATGAGCGCCTTTGCCAAACACAACGATGAGAATCGGTATATCTTGACGTGCATCGATATCCTATCCAAGTATGCGTGGGTGGTACCCATCCGGACGAAAACGAGGGCAAATCTCATAGCGGCGTTCAAAGACATCTTCAAGACCGGGCGCAAACCTTTATATTTGCAAATCGACGAAGGCACGGAATTCCTCAACAGACCGTTCCAAGCCTTTCTCAAGAGACAGAAAGTGTTTTTCTTCCATACGTACAAAGAGACCAAGGCTTCCGTGGTGGAAAGGTTCAACAGGACATTCAAAGGCCGCATGTATAAATATTTCACCTATAAGAATACAAGGCGGTACATCGATGTTCTCCCGAAACTGGTGAGGGGTTACAATCGAGCCTATCACCGGAGTATAGAGAGAGCCCCCATTACCGTCACCCAACGCAATGAAGCCCAAGTCCGGCGTGTCTTGTACCCCAGGCCATCGCAGCGAACGACGAAGGCGGTGTACAAGGTCGGGGACCCTGTACGGATCAGTAAAGTCAAGGGCAAGTTCGAGAAAAGTTACTTGCCCAACTGGAGCGATGAGCACTTCCTGATTAAACGGCGCCTACCCCGACAGCGGCGAGTCTATGAACTGGAAGATCTCCAAGGGGAAACGTTGCTGGGGACGTTTTACGAGACTGAATTACAGCCTGTTGTAAAAACACAGCAAGACTACTACACGGTGGAGCAGATTTTGAAAACGGAACGTCGACGTGGCAAACTGTTTCATTTCGTAAAATGGCAAGGTTGGCCCAGTTCCTTCAATTCCTGGGTCGCGGCCAACCAGGTGAAACGACTATACAGCCAGACACCACTGCCGTCCTCCTTCATTCCACGTCCGACTACAGTGCTATGGACAAACAGCAGCTGCCTCTGAACACAGCGTCTCCCAAAACGCGCAAAGCACAAGTGGGCTTTGGGGTGCTATTGCTAACCCTGCTGAGTGTGTTGTACGCAGGTGTGTTTTACGACGTAGCCTATGTCAGCACGTTACTTAACCAACTGAGAACACAGGCACCAGCGAAACCGGTCTACAGAGAGCACCAGTCGAATCGAGCCCAGTCATCACCACCACACCCCGTGTACAAGCCACAACGAGTGTAAGCTCTACACCTACACCAAGTACATCGACCACGTCTGAACACCCACCGGATTTCATCCCTCACAGTGAACCGACGACCCACGTTGTACCCACTTCCAGCACCATCCCTGACAGTGAACAGACAACGACGACCGACGTTGTACCCACCACCACTCCAGTTCACTCGTACGAAATTTACAAGAGCGGGTTACCACGACAACGGATACACCTCGAACCATGGACCCTGGGTGGCAGCATCCCTTCACTTGCGTCATCGCAGGACCGACGGGCTCCGGCAAAACGCACTTCGTCAGGAAGCTCCTTCAACACGCCGACAGCATGATCACCCCACCCATTGCCCGAGTCGTGTGGTGTTACGGAGAATGGCAGGAAGCGTATGCAGCAATGCCCCACATCACGTTCGTGGAAGGCCTACCCAACCTGGCCGATTTGGAACCCGACACCTTGGTGGTTCTGGATGATCTCATGGCGGAGACGGATGCACGGGTCACCCAACTCTTTATCAAAGGCAGCCATCATCGACGGCTCAGCATCATCTACATTGTGCAGAATCTGTTCAGTAAAAACAAAGAACATCGGAATATCAGCTTAAATGCCCACTACCTGGTGGTCTTCAAAAACCCGAGAGATACCACTCAACTGCTGCACCTGGCGAGACAGATGTATCCCGGCCGCACACCGTTTGCGTTGGAAGCCTTCAAAGATGCCACAACCCCTCAGCACGGGTATATGCTCTTCGACCTCAAGCAAGCCACCCCCGACCACCTTCGACTACGGACCGGCATCTTTCCCGGAGAGGCCCACCACGTGTACATGCAAAAATAATGTAAACACACCCACAGTGGCGCCCCCAGCTGGGGTCTGTGTGTTTGATGATGGAGAATAATAAAAAGAATGAATACCACAGCAGGGTTGACTGTCTCTGAGGTAGATAAAAAGAGCAGCGTTGTGGGTTCTGGCATTAGTTGTACAGGATGTCTGCGCGAGTACGGAAGCATGCTCCCACGCTCCGTGTATTGAAAACGGCCCCACCCGAGTTAGTCCGAACCATTGTACGCGGTGCGGACCCTGACCTTGTACGCTGTCTGTGCGAGATCGGGTACAACCTGTTAAAAGGCAACGTACCACTGACTCCGGCTCAGAAGACCAAGTTGGCCAAGCATAAGACAGGTCTCCGAACCCTAGTCCACAAGCGGGTCCCTGAAACACAAAAGAAAAAGGTGTTACAGAAAGGCGGCTTTCTCGGGGCCATCTTAGCACCGTTGGCCGCTTCCGTGTTGGGTCCAGTATTGGGTGGACTCTTCGGCCGACAATGAACCACACGAAAAAAATGGTCCTCGTCGAACCACGGTTCCTGCAAAACTTCCAATCACCCTACCCTGTCCCACCTACGGTGAAGACCATAAACGCCCTCGATGGAGAGGTGCAACAGATCTTACAGAGACCGGGGTTAAGCGACAGTGAGAAAGTTCAACGGTACATGACGTTCATGGACCAATACAAAACCCTGTCTACCCCAGCAACAGCACCACCACCACCACCACCACCACCACCACCACCACGTGACAGACCGCCGACCTCAGCACCGTTCCAACAGCCGGGTGGGGTACCACCCACAGCCCCACAGTGGGTGGAAGACGAAGTGCTGAAGAGTGTACCTGCCTCGTTCAAGAAACAAGCTGGCCTGGTATTACAACGGATGAAACAGAATCCTAACATGACTTGGAATGATAAAGGCGAACTCCTGGTACAGAATCAGGTGGTCCCCGGCACCCACATGACGGATTTAGTGAATGATCTGATGCGTCAACGCAGATCGCACACCGATCCTCGAGGATGGGAGGTCTTCGCTCAAGGCTTGAAAGACATTCATGTACCACAGGAATTGGTGGGGAACCCCCAGCGCTGGGCCTTTATGCAATTACCGACTCGTGCACCACGACTCTCACCACAACCTTCTTGGGAAGCCGACTGGGAACCGGAGTCGCCCCCCAAAACTCCACCACCATCACAACGGGCACCTTCTTTTCAGACCTTTAAAAAACCACCCTCGATCAGGACACCCCACATCTCCAGAGCCGTGACACGTAGCAAGTCAACGCGACGAACACGACACCGGACACAACCGCCCAAGGCCTGGAACACCTAATAAAACCAACAGCAGCAGCAGGACAGCTCAGTCGCCATGTTTTACCTGACCCTACCCAGTAACAGTTCGCTGGATGTGTTTCCTGACAACACCGTGGCCAAGTACGTCACCCAGTTACCGCAACCGTTACATTTACCTGGCCGGTGGGAATGTGGCCTCGTGGATATCCAATACCCTTACTCGTGGTACAACGTGCGAGCCAATGCAGTGTGGTACGAGGTGACCTACGAAGGCAAAAACACCCGACTCACCCTGCCCGAAGGCCAATACGATACCCCCAAATAGTTCATGGGTGGGCTGTCAAGACTGTTGCAATATAAGGCGCTACGGGGGGTGACGAATACTTCAAGACCCATCAAAGCCTATCCCTTCAAGAATCACGTGGACTTCGATTACAACGCACACAACGACAAGGCACAGCTTATCGTCCCCGGCAAGGCGAGTGTCGTACTGAGTCCTATCCTACAGCAAATGCTGGGTTTCGATCTAAAGACGTTCGCTGGTCCCACCGAACACCATGGCGAGATGCCGATGGATATGAAGTCGGGTATGTACGGACTCTACGTCTACTCGGACGTGGTGGACAACCACATCGTGGGCGATATCAACACACCTCTGTTACGGGTGGTCCCCATTAAAAAGACGTATGGAGGTCAAGTCACCCACAGTTTCACCCACATGCTCTACTTGCCCGTACGACAAACTGACATCAACACGATCACGGTGGATATAAGAGATGACACGGGACGACCGGTGGCATTCGAACGAGGAAAAGTGGTGCTGACACTTCATTTTCGACAAGCACGTGCTCCCCACTTTGCATAATGAAAGTACCTTACGAGTGCGATGCACGCAGCTATGCCGACTATTATGCCCAACAGGCCGGGGGTGGCTTTCCGGTCTTTAGCGGTGCACGCATGCAACGAGGACATGGACTGGGGAACATACTCGGCAGCATTGTGAAAACGTTCCTGCCCTTGGTGACGCGTGGGGTGAAAGCAATCGGCAAACAAGCGGTACGCAGTGGACTGCAAGTGGCCGGTGATGTCTTGGGGGGTACGGCACCCAAAGAATCCTTGAAACTGCGGGCCAAAGAAGCGGGAGGCGTCTTGGTGGCCAAAGCACAACGCACCGTTGGGAATAAAAGAGCTGCCCCACCGAGACCACGCACCAGTCGACGACCGACCCAGCGACGACGCACATAGAAGAAGACAAAGGATATCTTTTCTTAAAACATGTCCTTAATCCACGCCGAGTCCTGCCCCTCCACCAACAGTGAATTTGATTTGTGGACCGTGCCGCCCACACAGACCAGTGTCGAACAAGGATTATGGGTGGAGCATCTCCCGCTCTCCAGCATCAACGAAACCGGGCCCATCGAGTTCACCATCAGTAATGCGGATACGGCCTATGTGGATTTAGCCCATACCTACTTGTATGTGAAAGCCAAGGTGGTCAATGGAGCTGGCACCAGAATCGCTGACCAAGCAACGGTTTGGCCCGACGAATCTCTGGCTGCACACGATGTTTCAGCAGGTGGATATTTTTCTCAGTGACAAACTCATCAGTGACTCCACCAACACGTACCCCTATCGAGCCTACATCGAGACACTGTTGTCGTATGGCCGAGAGGCTAAAAAATCTCAGCTGACAACCGCTTTATTCTACAAGGACACGCCCGAGCACATGGACACGGCGGACAATGGGGGATATAACAAACGGAAGGCTTTCACTGCGAACAGTGCCTCGGTGGATATGATGGGTCGACCACACGCAGACATGTTCATGCAAGACCGGTACCTCTTGAACAAGATCCCCATCAAAATCCGACTGATACGGGCGCCTCCGACCTTCGCCTTGATGGCCACTAACGCAGAGGGGCATGCAGCGGACTATAAGATTGTCATCCAAGACGCAGTCCTGTATGTCCGAAAAGTGAAACCGAATCCAGCCGTTCAATTGGGACACATGAAAGCCTTGGAAACAAAACCAGCCCAGTACCCTATCCGACGTGTACAAACCAAAGTGTTCTCTGTGCCTGCTGGAAATATGGGCGCCAACAAAGAAAACCTTTTCCTGGGGGAACTACCCAAGCGATTGATCCTGGCCTGTGTGGAAAATACCAGTTTCAGCGGAGCCTACCCAGAGAATCCGTTTGACTTTCAACATTTCGGCATCAATTTTGTGGCCCTGCATGTGGATGGACAACAGGTGCCAGCCACGGCCTTAACACAGAACTTTGGGCGGAGGTATTTCATTCGAGCCTATCAGAGCCTGTTTACAGCCACCGGTCAAATCAACCAGGACGAAGGGAATATGATCAGTCGGGAGGACTACGCGAACGGATACACGTTGTTCTGTTTCGATCTGACCCCCACCTTAGAGAACGACCATCAGCTGGCCCTGGCCAAGCAAGGCAACTTACGGTTGGAAATCCACTTTGCACGAGCCCTGGCGACCACCGTCAATGTGATCTGTTACGCCGAGTTTGACAACATCATTCAAGTGGACAAGGCGCGCAACGTCCTGTGTGACTTCTCCACCTAAAATGGATACAGACCAGATAACCACCGTGCTGGAGAATGACCCAGAGACACGTAGGGTCTTTCAAGGGGTGTTCGCCCGAGATGTGTTTCCATTAGACCGTATGTATCCTGCTGCTTACGTTCTCAACACGGACCCGATGGATCGATCCGGTGAAAACTGGGTGGCCGTGTACTTGACAGAACAGCAGGGCGAATACTTTGACCCGCACGGCCTGCCACCCCTCCATCCCGATTTAACAGACTTCATGGATCAAGGCACAGAGACGTGGTGTTGGAACAGTCAAACGTTGCAAAGCCTGATCAGTGATGTGTGCGGACAATATTGCTTGTTTTACCTGTACCATCGATGCCGGGGAAGACCCTTATCTACCATCGTACAGATGTTTGACGAGTACTCCCAGGCCGAGGACCGCGATGTACTCGTCTATGACTGGGCCGCCCATCATTTCAATGTACAAGCCCCGTTCTGGGCTTAAGTTAATGACAAGCCCCTTGTTCTGGGCTTCAATGTGCAAGCCCCTTGTTCTGGGCTTCAATGTGCAAGCCCCTTGTTGTGGGCTTCAGTTAATTACAAGCCCCTTGTTCTGGGCTTCAGTTTTCACGTGGTTGTTCTCACGTTGTTGTTGTTCACTGAATAAAAAAAAAATGAGATCTCACCAAAAAACCCTGTCTTGTGTGTTTTATTCCTAATGCATCAATGCCCAATGTGGAGATTCAGTCAAACTGAAATCAGTGGTGTAGGATGGGGCCAAAATGTAACCCATCAATGTTAGAATGCAAGAGCACTATAGTAAAAATAGAGAGCCAATGAAATCAGCCTACAGACCAAGTACGTGTTTTTGGTCTAGGTTTGGAGCGGGCATTTCATTGAGGTACATGTATACGGTGAGTGAAGAGACTCGTCCAACACGTATAGATTAAGTTTATGACTATAAGTTCTATGTAACCCATCAAGGTTAGAATGCAAGAGCACTATAGTAAAAATAGAGAGCCAATGAAATCAGCCTACAGACCAAGTACGTGTTTTTGGTCTAGGTTTGGAGCGGGCATTTCATTGAGGTACGTGTATACGGTGAGTGAAGAGACTCGTACAACACGTATAGATTATGACTATAAGTTCTATGAGCATAATGCATGAAACTGGCTTTGAACACCGTATTAGAATGGAGCCAAAGGTAACCCATCCATGTCCAGAAAACATTACCCTGGTGTACAAGAACCCAGATGTAGGCGCGGACGTCAGCGAAAGCACACCGTGAGTACCCCAATTCGATTGGCTGATTGTTCGGCCGCTGATTGGTTCTTTTTCTCGACCGCTGATTGGCTCTTTTTTCTCGACCGCTGATTGGTCCAAATGGACCTGCCCATCTTTCCCAGGTTCATTTACAATCCCCTTTTTTGTGCTCAAGCTCTGACTATAGCGATGTCGCAACATTGTCTCATTGGACATTGGACCGTTTGACCTGGATGTGACCCTTTGACCTTTTGACCCGCGTCCGCGCGCGGGCACTTCCGGAGAACCCGCGCGCGCGCGCGCGCTCGCGCTGCGGGGCGGGACGGGGCGGGAAAACACCCCGGAGGGTTGAACGTTGGAACTCTTCTGGGTTTGGAGGTAGTTTTAGTGAAAAACCCGGAAGTGACGTCACAACCCCCACGTGACCTGCGCAGCAGAATGGATACGACACCCTAGTGTAACTCCCTCACCTAGGCTTCACATGGATACCTCACTCGATCCCATCGACCCATTAGGGGCCCACCACCACCCCAACACGTCTATTTCTATACTACGACCAGACTGTGCATGCGCAGAATGCCACTAGTTCAACCCCACACCCAGCCCATCAGATGCCCCTTCACGAATGCTTCACTTTGATACCTCACTCGACCCCATTGGCCCATTAAGGGCTCCCCTAGCTCCAAAACGTCTAGCGGGATCCATACAGGGTGCAGTTTTCGACACTAGGTGACCACATCCCGACAAAAGGGCCAGTTTTCGACACCGGATGTGCCGCCATCTTGAACATACGTGCCGCCATCTTGGATATGTCCCATAATGCACCGGGTCAAAATACTCGCTTCTGATTCGACGAGAGCTCTGGGACGGATTTGAAATACTCGCTTCTGATTGGACGAGAGCTTTGCACACCCAACCCATCAGATGCCCCTTCACCTAAGCTTCACTTTGATACCTCACTCGACCCCATTGGTCCATTAGGGGCTCCCCTAGCTCCAAAACGTCTATGTCCGTACCCTTGGGCCACCGCGCATGCGCAGAATGCCACTAGTTCAACCCCACACCCACTCCTTCAGATGCCCCTTCACCTAAGCTTCACGTTGATACCTCACTCGACACCATCGGACCAGTAGTAACTCACCTAGCTCCCAACACGACTATTTCCATACCCTTGGGCCACCGCGCATGCGCAGAATGACCCTAGTTCAAACCCGCTAGTCCAGTCAGATGCCCCTTCACCTAGGCTTCACTTTGATACCTCACTCGACCCCATCGGACCAGTAGTAACTCACCTAGCTCCAAAATGTCTATGTCCATACCCTTGGGCCACCGCGCATGCGCAGAATGCCACTAGTTCAACCCCACACCGACCCCATCAGATGCCCCTTCACCTAAGCTTCACATTGATACCTCACTCGACCCCATTGGACCATTAGTAACTCCCCTAGCTCCAACACGGCTATTTTCATACCCTTAGGCTAGACGAGTTGTCTCCCTTGCGTCAATGTGTGCAGTTGGCGCTACGGTCGACGCCGTGATATGGAAAGGGCATCCCCACACCATCCTGGAGCCGCCATTTTGTTTGTTGTTTTCTTGCGGAGATACACGGGACAATAAACACTCGACCCTAGGGTGGTACAGATGCTAGACTGATTCTATTAACATGGTACAACACCTATAGATTATGTTTATTACTAGGACGTCAGCGAAATACTAGTACCCATCCTCCGCATGGCAGAACTGTACAACCCAGAACAAGTCTAGACACCAACGACAGTGACAATATCTGCAATCATGCAAAAACACCCCTCCTCCCCCTCTTTCTAGTCCAAGCCCCTGTGCTGGTTCAATAATTTCCGTCCGTTATGATTCGGGCTGTAATGTTATTCCTTTTACCGATGTAAAAGTAGTAACATGTCGCACAGGGTCGCCAACGACAAAAACAACCCCCTCCCCCTCTTTCTAGTCCAAGCCCCTGTGCTGGTTCAATAATTTCAGTCCGTTATGATTCGGGCTGTAATCTTAAACCCACCATCCATCCCACCACCCACCCCACAGCCGCCATCTTAAACCCACCATCCATCCCACCACCCACCCCACAGCCGCCATCTTAAACCCACCATCCATCCCACCACCCACCCCACAGCCGCCATCTTAAACCCACCATCCATCCCACCACCCACCCCACAGCCGCCATCTTAAACCCACCATCCATCCCACCACCCACCCCACACGCATGCGCACACCGCCACAATACCGCCACATTTGTTGTGCTGTGACGTCACAAAAGGTTCTGCGCATGCGCAGTGAAGCGCCAATGCGCCGAAATGCTCGGTGTATACTACTCACCTCCATGGGAGGTGAAGAAGTTCGTTAGTACATCATCAATGCATAGGGCGATATTATTTTGGTTATACATAGATTTGATTATGCTATAGAATTTTCCACCAATGCCTAGCCGAAGCAGTTTTAAAAGGAGGCCATCTCTTTTTTTCATTTTATGTAAATATTTATTGATAATAGTTTTTAGAATAAAGTGGTTATCAGATGTGCGCCTTTTACTCCTGAATCCAGATTTATTGTCTGAAAGAAGGTTGTTATCGTTAATGTAGGAGATGAGTCTTGTGTTTAGTATACTTGCAAATAATTTCCCAAGGCAACTGGAAATTGTAATGCCTCTATAATTTTGTGGTTTAAATTGATTCCCTTTTTTAAATAAAGGTTCAATATAGCCTTCTGTCCTGGAATCTGGGATTATCCCACAGTCATAGATAGTATTAAATAGTTTTGCTAGGGGAGATGATAAGATGTCTCGCCCATATTTTAGCATTTCATTGTGATGACCCCACTATGTGACAGGGGTTGCCCCGCCTCCTCACACTATACAATCCTATCACAGAGTTCCTTGGTTTAAATTTAACCAATTATTGCGCAGTCCGCGTTCCCGGTCTATGACAGATCACACTTTTGCCCTAAATCGGCAACCGTTCGATCTGTTGTGGCGAGCAATACTCAACGAGACGATACATAAGAAGAAAAGAGATAGGAAAACCAAGTTATATGCACGCATCATGCGATAAAGACCGCGAAGGAAAAGCAGGAAATTTTAGTCGAAAAAGGAATCAGTGATTTTGCTGAAGAGGTAGGTCTAGCCGTGTTTGAATGAGAATTAAAAACGAAGACGCCTGGTTGTTGTTGTTATACCGCTGACAAGGTACGAGTCTTGTAACGAGTCTTTGTTATCCTCCACAGTTTCGTAGCAAATGTTGTCCGAAAAGCGGACTCATGGTCTATTCCTTGCCGAAAACGTAGAATCTCTAGAGTGCACCCCTTGTCTTGCAATTCAACGGGATCGCATTTTTATACGCCCGCCAAAAGGCGGACGTATTATGTGATGGCGGTTTCCGTCCGTCTGTCCGTGTGTCCGTCTGTCCGTCTGTCCGTCCGTTTTGTGAGTGGATACGCTAGGTAGAGACGATGTGTCGCGTACCAAAATTGAGGTCGAGGTCAGAGGTCAAAGGTCACTGTTGCCTAAAATCAGGAAATCATTTATCATTGACAGTTTTCTATCTACCGTTCTAATTTTTGGTGAGTGGATGCACTAGGAGAGAACGATGTGTTGCACACGAAATGTAGGTCGAGGTCAGAGGTCAAAGGTCAGTGTGACGGAAAAATCAGGAAATCATTAAAAATTTCTAATTTTTTATGAGTGGATTCAAAAGGGGGAAACGAGGTGTCCCATACCAAAATATAGGTCACGGTCGAAGGTCGAAGGTCAAAGGTCACTGACCCCAAAATCAGGAAATTATTAAAAATAAGTTTTTTTGTGTCAGTAGATGCATGAGCGGGACACGATGTGTCGCATACCAAAATGTAGGTCAAGGCCGAAGGTTAAGGTCACTGTGACCCCCAAAATCATGAAATTGTTAAAAATCTTTTTTTTTTGTGTCCATTGATACACATCCTCGCGAGCCAGTTTATCGATCGATCTGTTAGGATCGATACACTGGCTTGGTTAGTTACCCATATGAGTTCTGGATATAAATAGATCAAGAGGTTTCCTCTAAATCAACCCAATCAGTGAACGCGCTAAGCCAGTTGATTAGGCCAATCCGCTGCTAGGTATGAGATATGACAGGATTGAATTTTGTTGCGTACTCAACTGCTTTGATGTCAAGTTGAAATCAACATCGGAAGTCAAAGCAAAAACCGCAAGCTTGGGATACCGACATGCTTATTCAAAACAAGCGCGGTGGATGAAATGTACGAGATTGTATAATGGAGGCGTCGACTCAAGAACTCATTCGAAAGACCAAAAATGTCAAGGTAAACCCTCTTCAAGGATTTAGGATTTACCTGGACTTGTGAAGATGATTAAGATATTGAGGGAAGACAATGTGTCGTGTACAAATATGTAGGTCAAGATTAAAGGTCAAGGTCACTGTGACCCAAAAAATTGAGATCCTTAAAAATAACCTTTTTGTGCCAGTAGATACATTAGAGGGACATGATGTGTTACATACCAAAATGTGGGTCAAAGATCAAGGTCACTGTGACCCCAAACTCAAGAAATCATTAAAAGTCACATTTTCATATACCTGTCGAAGACGAGATCATGTAATGCGATGTTGCATTCTGTCCATTCACCCGTTAACATTAGTTGTCCATGCGATATCTCTAGTTTCAAGGTATGGATTGATACCAAACTTTAAGTATAGCTTACTCGCATTGCAAAGAGAGATCAATTTGTCAAAAGTCAAGTTTAGCTGCCTATATGTGTTAGGTTGGAATATTCAGACTTGTCTCCCCTACATGTATATGGCATTTGCCCTGTGGAGTTGTCTCATGTTTGATACATGTAAGAAATGGCTACATTTACTTAAATTGTTGTGAAATAAACACCATACATTTACTA
>JAVTVY010015335.1:0-62021 GCA_036873755.1 Hanleya hanleyi
GCTGAGAAAAATATGCACCTGCTGAAACATCGAGTGCAGCCAGAGATTCGTCGGGCCCACCGTTGCTTGGTCAGCGAGTCTCGTGCCAGCTCCATTGACCACCTTGGCTTTCACATACAAGTAGGTATGGGCTAAATCCACATAGGCCGTATCCGCATTACTGATGGTGAACTCGATGGGCCCAGTTTCGTTGATGCTGGAGAGCGGGAGATGCTCCACCCATAATCCTTGTTCGGCACTGGTTTGTGTGGGCGGCACGGTCCACAAATCAAATTCACTGTTGGTGGAGGGGCAGGACTCGGCGTGGATTAAGGCCATGTTTTAAGAAAAGATATCCCGGGTCTTCTTGGATGTGCGTCGTCGCTGGGTCGGTCGTCGACTGGTGCGTGATCTCGGTGGGGCAGCTCTTTATTCCCTACGGTGCGTTGTGCTTTGGCCACCAAGACGCCTCCCGCTTCTTTGGCCCGTCGTTTCAAGGCTTGTCGGGGTGCCGTACCCCCCAAAACATCACCGGCCACTTGCAGTCCACTGCGTACCGCTTGTTTGCCGATTGCTTTCACCCCACGCGTCACCAAGGGCAGGAACGTTTTCACAATGCTGCCGAGTATGTTCCCCAGTCCATGTCCTCGTTGCATGCGTGTACCGCTAAAGACCGGAAAGCCACCCCCGGCCTGTTGGGCATAATAGTCGGTATAGCTGCGTGCATCGCACTCGTAAGGTACTTTCATTATGCAAAGTGGGGAGCACGTGCTTGTCGAAAATGAAGTGTCAGCACCACTTTTCCTCGTTCGGATGCCACCGCTCGTCCCGTGTCATCTCTTATATCCACCGTGATCGTGTTGATGTCGGTATGTCGTACGGGCAAGTACATGATATGGTTGAAACTGTGGGTGACTTGATCGCCATACGTCTTTTTAATGGGGACCACCCGTAACAGAGGTGTGTTGATATCGCCCACGATGTGGTTGTCCACCACGTCCGAGTAGACGTAGAGTCCGTACATACCCGACTTCATATCCATCGGCATCTCGCCATGGTGTTGGTTAGGACCAGCGAACGTCTGTAGATCGAAACCCAGCATTTGCTGTAGTGTAGGACTGAGTTTCACATTCACGGTATCGGTGACGGTAAGCTGTGCCTTGTCGTTGTGTACGTTGACATCGAAGAACACGTTTTTTCTTGAAGCGCAAGGCTATCAGGCGTGTTGCACTATCCGTCACCCCCCGTAGCGCCTTATCATGCATCAGTCTTGACAGCCCACCCATGAACTCTTTGGGGGTATCGTATTGGCCTTCAGGCAGGGTGAGTCGGGTGTTTTTGCCTTCGTAGGTCACCTCGTACCACACTTCATTGGCTCGCACGTTGTACCATGAGTAAGGGTATTGGATATCCACCAGTCCACATTCCCACCGGCCAGGTAAATGCAACGGTTGTGGTAATTGAGTCACATACTTGGCCACGGTATTGTCAGGAAACACATCCAGCGAACTGTTACTGGGTAGGGTGAGGTAAAACATGGCGACTGAGCTGTCCTGCTGCTGCTGTTGGTTTTAATAGGTCTTCCACGCCTTGGGCGGTTGTGTGCGGCGTCGTGTTCGTCGCGGTGACTTGCTACGTGTCACGGCTCTGGAGATGTGGGGTGTCTTGATCAAGGGTGTGTTTTTATAGGCGCGAAAAGAAAGTGCCCGTTGTGGTGGTGTTTTGGGGGGTGACTCCGGTTCCCATTCGACTTCCCAAGAAGGTAGTGGGCCACTCGGTGATTGCTGGGTTGCTGCATAAAGGCCCAGCGGTGGGGGTTCCCCACCAATTCCTGTGGTACATGCATGTCTTTCAAGCCTTGAGCGAAGACCTCCCATCCTCGAGGATCGGTGTGCGATCTGCGTTGACGCATCAGATCATTCACTAAATCCGTCATGTGGGTGCCGGGGACCACCTGATTCTGTACCAGGAGTTCGCCTTTATCATTCCAAGTCATGTTAGGATTCTGTTTCATCCGTTGTAATACCAGGCCAGCTTGTTTCTTGAACGAGGCAGGTACACTCTTCAGCACTTCGTCTTCCACCCACTGTGGGGCTGTGGGGGCTACCTCACCCGGCTGTTGGAGCGGTGCTGAGGTCAGCGGTCTGTCACGTGGTGGTGGTGGTGGTGGTGGTGCTGTTGCTGGGGTAGACAGGTTTTTGTATTGGTCCATGAACGTCATGTACCGTTGAAGCGTCTCATTGTACCGTTGTACCTTCTCACTGTCGCTTAACCCCGGTCTCTCTAAGATCTGTTGCATCTCTCCATCGAGGCTGTTTATGGTCTTCACCGTAGGTGGGACAGGGTAGGGTGATTGGAGGTTTTGCAGGAACCGTGGTTCGACGAGGACCATTTTTTCGTGTGGTTCATTGTCGGCCGAAGAGTCCACCCAATACTGGACCCAACACGGAAGCGGCCAACGGTGCTAAGATGGCCCCGAGAAAGCCGCCTTTCTGTAACACCTTTTTCTTTTGTGTTTGAGGGACCCGCTTGTGGACTAGGGTTCGGAGACCTGTCTTATGCTTGGCCAACTTGGTCTTCTGAGCGGGAGTCAGTGGTACGTTGCCTTTTAACAGGTTGTACCCGATCTCGCACAGACAGCGTACAAGGTCAGGGTCCGCACCGCGTACAATGGTTCGGACTAACTCGGGTGGGGCCGTCTTCAATACACGGAGCGTGGGAGCGTGCTTCCGTACTCGCGCAGACATCCTGTACAACTAATGCTAGAACCCACAACTCTGCCCTTTTTATCCACCTCACAGACAAAGTCAACCCTGCTGTGGTATTCATTCTTTTTTATTATTCCCCATCATCAAACACACAGACCCCAGCTGGAGGCGCCACTGTGGGTGTGTTTACATTATTTTTGCATGTACACGTGGTGGGTTTCTCCGGGAAAGATGCCGGTCCGTAGTCGAAGGTGGTCGGGGGTGGCTTGCTTGAGGTCGAAGAGCATATACCCGTGCTGAGGGGTTGTCGCATCTTTGAAAGGCTTCCAACGCAAACGGTGTGCGGCCGGGATACATCTGTCTCGCCAGGTGCAGCAGTTGAGTGGTATCTCTCGGGTTTTTGAAGACCACCAGGTAGTGGGCATTTAAGCTGATATTCCGATGTTCTTTGTTTTTACTGAACAGATTCTGCACAATGTAGATGATGCTGAGCCGTCGATGATGGCTGCCTTTGGTAAAGAGTTTGGTGACCCGTGCATCCGTCTCCGCCATGAGATCATCCACAACCACCAATGTGTCGGGTTCCAAATCGGCCAGGTTGGGTAGGCCTTCCACGAACGTGATGTGAGGCATTGCTGCATACGCTTCCTGCCATTAACACCACACGACTCGGGCAATGGGTGGAGTGATCATGCTGTCGGCGTGTTGAAGGAGCTTCCTGACGAAGTGCGTTTTGCCGGAGCCCGTCGGTCCTGCGATGACGCAGGTGAAGGGATGCTGCCACCGAGGGTCCATGGTTTGAGGTGTATCCGTTGTCGTGGTAACACGCTCTTGTAAATTTCGTACGAGTGAACTGGGGTGGTGGCGGGTACAACGTCGGTCGTCGTTGTCTGTTCACGTTCAGAGATGGTGCTGGGGGTGGGTACAACGTGGGTGGTCGTCGTCGTTGTCGGTTCACTGTGAGGGATGAAATCCGGTAGGTGTTGAGACGTAGTGGATGTACTTGGTGTAGGTGTAGAGCTCGACGTGGCTTGTACACAGGGGGTGGTGGTGGTGGTGGTGGTGGTGGTGACTGGGCTCGATACGACTGGTGCTCTCTGTAGACCCGTTTCACTGATGGCTGGTGTTCTCAGTTGGTTAAGTAACGTACTGACATAGGCTACGTCGTAAAACACACCTCCGTACAACACACTCAGCAGGGTGAGCAATAGCACCCCAAAGCCCACTTGCGCTTTGCGCGTTTTGCGAGACGCTGTCTTCGGAGGCAGCTGCTGTTGGTCCATAGCACTGGGGTCGGACGTGGAATGAAGGAGGACGGCAGTGGTGTCTGGCTTTATAGTCGTTTCACCTGGTTGGCAGCGACCCAGGAATTGAAGGAACTGGGCCAGCCTTGCCATTTTACGAAATGAAACAGTTTGCCACGTCGACGTTCCGTTTTCCAAAATCTGCTCCACCGTGTAGTAGTCTTGCTGTGTTTTTACAACAGGCTGTAATTCCGTGTCGTAAAACGTCCCCAGCAACGTTTCCCCTTGGAGATCTTCCAGTTCATAGACTCGCCGCTGTCAGGGTAGGCGCCGTTTAATCAGGAAGTGCTCATCGCTCCAGTTGGGCAAGTAACTTTTCTCGAACTTGCCCTTGACTTTACTGATCCGTACAGGGTCGCCGACCTTGCACACCGCCTTCGTCGTTCGCTGCGATGGCCTGGGGTACAAGACACGCCGGACTTGGGCTTCATTGCGTTGGGTCACGGTAATGGGGGCTCTCTCTATACTTCGATGATAGGCTCGATTGTAACCCCTCACCAGTTTCAGGAGAACATCGATGTACCGCCTTGTATTCTTATAGGTGAAATATTTATACATGCGGCCTTTGAATGTCCTGTTGAACCTCTCCACCACGGAAGCCTTGGTCTCGTTGTACGTATGGAAGAAAAACACCTTCTCTTTCTTGAGAAAGGCTTGGAACGGTCTGTTGAGGAATTCCGTGCCTTCGTCGGTTTGCAGATACAAAGGTTTGCGCCCGGTCTTGAAGATGTCTTTGAACGCCGCTATGAGATTTGCCCCCGTTTTCGTCCGGATGGGTACCACCCACGCATACTTGGATAGGATATCGATGCACGTCAAGATATACCGATTCTCATCGTTGTGTTTGGCAAAGGCGCTCATATCCACCAAATCCGCTTGCCACTGGGCATCTATTCCTCCCACGATGACCCGGTTCCGTAGAAAATGGCGACGGACAGATCGATGTAAGGTATAGGTGTCTTGTCTTCTTAACCAATCTCGGACTTGGGCACGTTGTACCCCCTGGGGTTTGGCCGCTCGATAGAGAGCCGACAATGCACTATAGGCTGCCGGACTGTCGGGACTGTAGTATAAGTTATCCAACACCTTCTCCCAGCGCTTCATGGTGACAAAATGATGATGGACCCTGGCTCTATCGTTTATTTATAACGGGTATATCTTGGGCCTGAGTTTCTTTCTGATTTTCTTCGTGGACTTCCACAGTGGCCATGGTCAATGACCAGTCCAACTCGTCTGATGACCGCTTGATAAGCACTTCATCCACATCCACCACGGCATCTTCCAATGCAGACCATAGATCAGGGTGAAGGGTAAAATGCACTGTACCTCCATCTAGCCGAGCCAATTGAGCAAAGAAAGGGCCGCGTCGGATGTACACATCGTGACACAAGTGGATGAGGTCGCCGTCCAGTTCCCCAGACAACACCCGTTTGAATTTGGTCCAGCCCTCTCGGGACAGACGAATGTGAGCCGGGCACGGTTGTGTAGGGTCCGTGTCTCCCACCACCTCCTCCATGATATCGACCTTATCCGCATACACGTGCAGGAAAACCTCGGGGGTCAAGCTGAAATACGCCAGTACTATATGCTCCGTCATGGTCAGTACGTGAATGGTACCAGATTTCACTGTCTCTCGTATTTATAGGGAGAACCCCGTGAGATCAAAGGATCAGGTGGTCATGTCATTGGGCTGACTGAGTGTAGCGGGGTAATCAATGGCATCGTCGTCGGGTTCATGTAGTTGTTCATGGGGTTCAGCCATTGGCCCCGCGGCTTCATCACGGATTTTTTCTTCTTCTTCATCGTTCTGGCCCGTCATGTGTGTGTGGGTGGCTTCATGAGGTGACCCTGTCATTCCAGCCTCTGCGCATTCTATACATATAGTATTTTCTCCATCCGCTTTTTTTTCATTAGGTTCATCTAGTGCGTGTTCGATAGCATGAGCCCATGCCAATTGGTGGGGTGATCGATCGTCGGGTATAAATAACTGGTCCACCAGAGGGCCTATTTTCTCCAAGGCTGACCACAGAGAGGGAGTTAGGAGGAAACTTCGAGCCGGCTCTTGGTAGCGTCCCACCCGTGGGTAGAGCGCAGTATGGTATACGTAGTTGGCCTTGTCCAGGTGGATCAGGTGTCCGTCTAACTCTCCGCTCAACACCCGTTTAAACTTAGTCCACCCATCACGCTGTAGTGTCACCGTATTCGATAAAGTCTCAGGGGACGCCCTCCAATCCCCGCCACTATCTTCCACCAGAGTCACATAATCTTCATAAACGTATAATCCCACCTGGTAAGGTGTAAGGGGGAGGATGGCTCGTAGGACGGATGACATGCTTGGTCCAAATGTCGAACGGTGAATGACACACACTCTGTCTGACCCTGGTATTTATAGTGTCAATACCACAGCGCCAGGGTGAATAGGGCACAGACTAGTATGAGGCCAACCAGCCGGTGCTGGTTGCGGCGTGAGCGCTCGTGGTCCATAGCCCGAGCATCAAGGATGGCTGTCATAGTCCAGTAGTGGTGAGTGATGGCACGCCTCTCCATCGAGTGCACTCTGTGGAGGACCGCTTCTGTGAACTCGTTCAGGATCTGGCGTCGTCCCTCGTTGTCGTCGCCATCTGCAAACATGGACCGGACCACTGCTCGGTAACCCGTGAATGAATTCACCACGGTGGCATACTGTAAAATGCGAGTCGCATGGGGCTGGGTCTCCGCCATGGCTCTGTAGAAATGAAGGTGTGGGATCCAGAGGGACGTGTTTTATAGACCAGATGTAGCTCTACGGGTATAGTCCGTGATACGTACTATTCTGATGGGTTAGTCCAAAAAAAGGGAGCAACAACAACAGCACAGATTACAGATCAATCCTTTTATTATGCGTGAACAACATAGAAATGCATGTACTGACCTGTCTGTGGGAGGTTTCCCACAATGGCGTTCACCTTCGCGTCTTTTCGTGTACGTCCGTGTCTTTTCGTTAAAGTCCGTGTATCTTCGGTAAAGTCCGTAGGCATTGGGCAAGGAAGCTTTTTCCCGAGACCGAATCACCGCCAGACATGACTGCATCACCGCGGATGAATACATTCTTGCACTCACTCACACCACAGGTCGAGTGAGGTATCAAATTGAAGCATAGGTGAAGGAGCATTTAATGGACTGGGTGTGGAGTTGACATATCGATAAAAAATGGATATGACCTTGAACTGATCACGTGACCTCCCCGTGAGGGAAAAACCCCAGAACCAAGTCAGTACATGCATCCCATAGTCCCAGGTCACGCCCGATTCACGCAGACCGGAAGTGACGTCATACACCTGCGCACAACCGTGATGGAAAAAACCCAGAACCAAGTCAGGACATGCATTCCACACAGGCAGATGAGCAACTGCTACGGTGTAAAAGTCTTATTACAAGCGGCTAGGCAGGCAGGAGGACTGGTTGGCAGGCTGGCTGGCTGGCTGATCAAGTCAGGTCAGGTAAGTCAGATTGAATACATCCTTTCCCTAAAAATAAACTCCTTTTATACATTTTACTACTCGCGGCCATCTTGTACCCACCTCCCACATGGCGGCCATCTTGTACCCACGTCCCACATGGCGGCCATCTTGTACCCACCTCCCACATGGCGGCCATCTTGTACCCACCTCCCACATGGCGGCCATCTTGTACCCACCTCCCACATGGCGGCCATCTTGTACCCACCTCCCACATGGCGGCCATCTTGTACCCACCTCCCACATGGCGGCCATCTTGTACCCACCTCCCACATGGCGGCCATCTTGTACCCACCTCCCACATGGCGGCCATCTTGTACCCACCTCCCACACATCACACATGCGCACACCGCCCCAATACCGCCACAAAACCTACACTTATGACGTCACACCAGGTTCTGCGCATGCGCAGTGAGGCGCTATTCTATCAATTCGGGCTTTGTATACTACTTAGGATCGACTTGTCTACAGCTGTGGCTATTAAAAAGGAACGCGGATAATTGAATAACAAAAGTCCCGTCTTTTACAATTTCTTCGATAAATGTCTAAGGCGAATAATAGAAGCAGATTTCTACGTTTACCAGGTATGGGGAAACAGGTTATTACATAGTTTCTCGCACTTGTAGACCGTTTGCAGCTCTTATACCCAGTGTTTATAGTGCACAATACAAACTAATCTCTATTTTGCCAGAACATTAAAAAAAAATCAACTGGAAAACCACCAAGACCAGGACTTTTTTCCGTTTTTCGATTTTTTCATAGCTGGAATCAGTTCTTTGAAAGTTATTTCGGCTTCCGATATTTCTTAGTCTCTTCTGTATTCAGCCTTGTTGTATCGAGTTTGTTATGAAAGTTTATAATTTTGTCCTCTTTTGCACATGCGTCTTTCTTAGTGTATACTTTTTCTCTATTTATTGGATTTAGTCGCCATATCGTCCATCGAGCTCGAATATAATAATCACAATGTCAGAGCATGCGAGGTAAGGCTTGATCCTTATATTACCGTTTACTGAGCAATTCGTGAATTTACCAATGCCCTTATTTCTTTAGGAAATGTAACATCAGCATACATATCTCGATAAATGAGACTCTATAAAGGAGACGCTTTGTATTTGCAAAGATATATGTAATAAAGTAGGTTTTTGCATTATAAACTGGTACCGTTCGGTTATTGACGCAGGCATTCTCTTTGGGCATGCACTATATCTTCTGAAGTTGAATGTGGTCGGGATGTGACGTCTATCGGTTTTATTTTGCTCCATTTACGGATATGAATACAATCGTGATTCATTCTTCATCAAGCATCAAGCCTGACACATGCATTGATGAATGTGAATACCAAATAAGATTACCGTAATAATACACTGATTGTTTACATATTGATTGTTTACATATTGTTTACATATTGATTGTTTACATATTGCCTTCCCGACGTTTTTATAAATTCCTAATATTGAGCAGATTTAAGGAATATTCCCCGACTATTACACCAGCGGAATATTCCTCGACATAACTAAGGAATACTCCTTACCATGTTAAGGAATTTCCTTAACATGCTACGGAATATTCCTTATTGAATTTTAAGGAATATTTCGCTGGTGTAATAGTCGGGTATATTCCTTACATTTTAAGGATTTTTTTTTCAGTGAATGTACTTCACAACAATGACGTGATAATCTCAATTCATTGTATTTCTGGCAGATTTTTCTTTGCATGACTACAAAGCTGACAATCTCTCCCTAGATTAGCGCGAGTACGACATCTATATGATCTCCATATTAGGTTCATGAGAGCAATTATCTCACTTGAGTAAGCGAAACAGCCTGGACAGAATTCGTCACGCTAGAATCATGCCTCGAGCAAACGGTTTGGTCAGACTCCTCTGTAAGGCCGAACATCAACATTCATACTCCATTATAAAACCCCTAGCTGAAGTCGACATGATAGATATTAATTTCTCCGCAATTAAATTCATAATAACCATGGGATTGGTGGTTTTCCATATTGTTTGTGATAATTTTCAGGTCCTCTAATGAAGAAAACGAAGAGTGTTTTTATCTCACGTAGTCTTTTGTTATGATGAACTGCAGAAGTTGTCAAGCAATCAATCTTATAAAATAAAGTACTCGTTAGCCCTTCCTCAATCATTGAGAAGTTCTCAACGTATTTGATTCTCCTTTGTACTTTCCTATATTTTGGATCAGCATATCATCAAGGTTAGAAAGATTTCTCTATTTCCACCAAAACATACACGTATATATTGCATCAACACCGAGAATAGATATTGAAGATTTACAATCAGAAACGGTTGGCACTGTATACAAATGAATGAAGACAGCTGTAATTATACTGTGGATCATTTCCTTTGTTCTATTAATACGAAAGAGAACATTAAAACACTTCCTGTTGGCTTCATACAAGAAGCCAGAAGACGTGAATTTTATGTAATTCTCACAAAGGCTATATTGTATAGGCCGAGCCGTGTCGCGCAGGCTAGACTCGTACAAAGTCTATATTGTATAGGCCGAGCCGTGTCGCGCAGGCTAGACTCGTACAAAGGCTATATTGTATAGGCCGAGCCGTGTCGCGCAGGCTACACTCGTGCAAAGGCTATATTGTATAGGCCGAGCCGTGTCGCACAGGCTACACTCGTACAAAGGCTATATTGTATAGGCCGAGCCGTGTCGCGCAGGCTACACTCGTACTGAGATCATGTAACGGTAAGAAGACAAAAAATGTCCTGGCGAAGCGTGTCACGGTCCATTTTCTACAGAAACGAAGGACTGACAATAAGATGGAGAAAAATGCTCTAGCAGGGTTAGAAGATAGTGGTCGGACACTCTTAGCCACCGGACATTCTTAACCTCCACACTGTCAATTACGCACAGACACAATCACTCATATCCCATGGAAATACATTTAAATGTTTATGTTCCGAACAATCAGTGAGATACTATTGTGTTATTCATAAAGTACATATTGTACTGCTGCGGGTGAAGATGGCGCTTCGTATTATATCGTCTCCCGTCGCTGCATATTTATATTCTCGCATAATAATTCCTATTAAAACGTGATTTTGTCTGTGAATGTCTGAATATATCTCATACAGTTTATTGACGGATCTGTTTAGGAGATGAAATCGAAGCAGTCTAAATGGAACTGGACTGTATATCTCTACGATATATCAGCCCTTATACTTTTATGTTCAAGATAACTGCACCAGATACCGGTACCGCCATTCCACGTCTATGGGCAATGTACTGACTGAAACATATACTGTGGGAAAATCGATGACAGTCTGTCTCAAGTCCTCGTATTGCCGTTGAATTATAATGATGATCTGGGCCAGCGATCAAAGTGCTACCTTCATTCCATCCCTGCGGAAAATCAACATCGTTTCAATATATGTGCGCCTTTTTACTGTTTTTTTTTTTTATCCTGATCAATTTCTGATTGATTATCATTTAGATGGTCCGCACAAAGCTATATCATGCGAACATTGATCGCGGTAGAATTTGTGTGGCTGAAGCACATGCAGTCTAGCCTTATTTTCGCCGTTTTGACTGCGGACGAGAACAGCAAGCCGTTCATCATGCAGCTACAGTTTAACCCACGCGGACATGTAACGTCATTAAATTATACGTTAGTTTAGTTGTTCGGGCTGCTTTCTATAATCATAAATCGCGTCCCCAGTCGCTATGTTTCTCAGAGCCTATAGATAATTTTTTATAATCATGTTTCATTAATATTAATTAAAGGTGAATCATTTATTTACGTCACGTAACTTATTATCCGCCTATTAGATTGTGAACAAAAATAGATAAAGCGGTTTTCGCTGTGTTTGTTGTTTATTTTACATGAGGACAATTTTGATTCCCTTGCTGTCAGGACCTCGTTGGTCTTGTGCGTGTCAACATTTGCTTAGCTGCTGCTTGATTTATGCTTATAGCATTGAGATTTTGGGCCAAAGTGAGTTCACCTTTGATTGTGGTGTACATTTATTCGCATGGATCTTATATATGTATTATGCACGGTCACAGGCCACCAACTGTATTACAGTGTGTGAACTAGATATACCACATTCGCGCCCTTTCTTGTCAGAATCATATACGATGTAAAGAAATCGCTCAACTGGATATGGACTTTTTAGTACATGTCGTTAGATCAAAGATAAGTTTACACGAGGTAAAGTAACATATGGGTACACAATGCTTCATTCTTTACTCTTGAGTTCGTACCTCCACATGCAGTGTCTTAATTATATCAAGATGGTATACAGTGATAACTCGCTTAGGAATGTGTTACTTGAACAAATCCGAACTACTTATCTCCTAAGTTAAAGTGGGTCTTGGTAGATAACTTGAGGCAAGCCGAGAATGTTTTACACATAATGTTAGAGCTGGTCGTTGTCTTTACAAACTGAACAAGTTAAGGCCTTCCCATGGTGTCAGAAGTGGGATTCACCTTCACATGGTGTCAGAAGTGGGATTCACCTTCACATGGTGTCAAAAGTGGGATTCACCTTCCCATGGTGTCAGAAGTGGGATTCACCTTCACATGGTGTCAGCGAGAGCTAGTGTAGGTGCGGGGTTAAGGGTTAAATAAGCCACCACATTCCAGGGTTCCTGTATGGTCTCCCTTGAGATGTTTTATGAACGTCTCGTTGACTGATTCGTCGTTCTCTTGCACATTCTATGGTAAAATACTGATATTTTTTATTGATGAATTTAATATGGAAAGACCTAGCACAGGCTTATCCGTGATAATACATTCATGGTCACAGCTACAGTATAAGTTTGTGGATTTTGATGCATTTATTTCTACTTTTGAAAACACCTCTCTTGCCTTTGTGGTACAAGCAACATGTCCTCTCGTCAGTTTCTTTTCTCTTGCACTGAGCTACCAACAAGAGAAAAAAGAGACACCTGCTTAGCCATATTTACTCATGCGCATAGATCATGGAGCGTAAATAAGACTGGGGCTCTGGGCGTATGAAGAGTACAAAAGTGATATTTATACGGCTGTATTACTCAGACCCAGACGTGGCTCTTCATCTTGACGTGCAAGATATCGTAACTCGAAAAAAAACACAGGAAACCGTAGCCTGAAAAAAAACTCAGCTGCCGGATCAGCATTATTTTACGAGAGAAAGAAAGGGGTATAAACCAGAGCCTCTGTCTCCCTCTTCACAGGCAGACGTTAAGAGAGGCGGTTGAGTGAGGGAGACTATTGTCAAGATAATGAGTAATGGCTTGATAAATGAAGGATACGTGTTTATTTGTTTATTTTTCACATGTGACGCCATGAAAAAATAGTATGGGTTTATGTGTATGTTATAGATGTTATCTAGAAATGCTGTTTGTAGTTTGAGCGGAAGATTTCCATGCCCCCTACGAGCGTATTTTTTTCTGTCTGTGAAAACAGATGCCAAAGTATCGCTATCAGAAAGGCTTTCCTTCATTCCGTTATCTCCCGAATACTAAAATATGGACTAATGATACGTACACCTCATACAGATCTAGATGGCCTGGCACAGGCATGTTTGTTTGTTATCCGATCAAGTTGATCTCTAACCGCGAAACTGAAATGCCAAAGGTGTTATAGAGAAAAGAGGAACAACTGCGGAACTTGTGAAGCGGGGAATCATCATCTATGAAAACATACATGTATCTACGGCGAGTCATCCTTATACAAATGATTAAACAGCAATCAGGAGTGAGGTAGATAAAACGACTCAGCTAAACACGCAGGCTACTCCAAGTCGTGTTTTCACCAATCAACAGACCTTCTGTGAACGTACCTTAAACCCACAGCATATATAGACGATTTGCCTATTAAGTAATATATGCAGAACGCATACAAGCATGCGCTATGATGCAAATGGGGAAAACGACTCTTTACATCTTGAATATGTGTTGAGCTCAAGGCTTCTTGGAGACAAACAACAATACATAGTGTAAGATTTTAAGAAGAACAATAAAAATGCAAGGTACTACACGTTAGAACACAAAGAGCTACGTCCTTTTCCAATGCCTTTGTGACGTTACGCATAACCGTTTGTTTTTCACTCAAAGACGTTCTGGGCATGTGCAACGGACAGCATCTGGTGTCTAAACAGTTTATTGAATGACGTGTAGCCAAACACTTCCGACAATATTTTTTTTCCAACACTTTCTTGTAGAGAAAGCCGCAAGCTTACCCTAGGTCGCAAAGTGTAATCACACTTGGCAGTGGCTAACACTGACCAAGGCAAGAAGCCTTGTCATCCACTCGCAGGGTACCACGAGCGATGCATACAATAATTAATGTCCCACTCTTACCACCCCTGGGGCATTGTCTGACTACAACAATTCATACAGGCACCCTATACTCAACGTTCTGTTTTCATTGGTGATATCATTATCATCTAAAATGATATTTTCCCATTTAAGTCCCATTGCTATGTTATAACAAGTTGCACGTGGTAATATAATGAAATCAGAAATTGACCTTTTTTCGGAGCAAACTATCTTCGAGAGAGGAAATCTTATTCAGTCCAGTCACACATGTGTCGAATGCGAACATGACAAAAGTCGATAGCAAATATACGGAATACGGGGCATGCGAGTGAGAAAACTGATACCACAAAAGGCAGCAACGCTCCGGCACACCACGACAACGAGTCAGACATGCCCTGTAAATTATTGATGAATTCGTCTCGGCTTATTGTGTGTGTGTGTATCGACTCCCACCGGCTGTTTCGAGTTCGACAAGTCAACAGCACGAAACAACTTCAATCGGCCGTATGCATGATAATGGGTGTGAAAAGTGGATGAGGTGTGTGATGCATATCGGAGCAATTCCATAGATGAGAGTTTCTATAGTTCTATAGATATCTTTGGCATAATCTGCAATGGATTGTCATCTGTATGATCTTGCTATCTCTTGGAGACGGGGCAATATTTATCGGTAAGTGGGGGTGGGGCCTTAAGCTAACGCCCCCTCCCCCTACAAATCTTAAAATATGGTCGCATTCCCCCCTCGCAGAGCCTTCAAATGATCTCATATACATGTAGAATTATGAAAAAATTCAGTTTTGGACAGTATAGTAAAACCCAAATGAAAGTTGAAATTATATGCTATAGCTTTGTTCCAATATATTGTGTTCTTCCAATGTAACCTATTGCCATTAAGCGGACATACTAGCTAATCACCAAACAAACGTACGTGAACGATGATAGCTTGTTTCTGTGGGCCGATGGTTCCATAGATTCACTATTAATCTTCACAGCCACGATACTCAGTAATGTTTGGAGTTCAAGTATGGTCACTTGGGAAACGGAGACCCCTTGATTCTGAGGGCCGAGTCTAATTCTCATGATTAAAACCTGCATACCACATAAATAAACAAACTTATATATAATGAAATAAGTGAGCCAATATTCCACATCTTCCCCAGAAGAAACTGCTTACCGATCAGTCGATTAACTTACCCATATAACAATTCTCAGAATCAAACTTACAAACTCTATTGCGATACTTTGTCTACAGCCACAGCACTGACCGTCGAAAAAACCACAACACTGAAGAATACAGACTCACCTAGGCTTAACACCACTTACCGATGACGAAGCCTGCATCAAACTAAATGTACAATTTAGATGTACCGGTACTCTACAAACCGAATGACAGAAATAGATATCTTTGTATCGGGCTTGTTGTTGGTAATACTTTAGGATCTTAATTTTCATATATACTCTCCTCGTACTCATATTTATGGAGTAGGATGAGAGTATATAAGAATATAATATCATAATTAATAACTGACCAACAACAAGCCCCTGTGCTATACCGCAGTTTGTACGATCTGCGTTAGCTACAGGAGTAGAGGTGCGTTCAGTAAGGAAGATAGTCATGTATGGACCTTGAATCTCAGATAATATAGTACTATTATTATTATTATAAGCTTCCGTGTCCTCACTGTAGCTTCACATGTCTCGCATAGTCAGAGAGACGAAAAACAAACCCCGAAGGGACAGCGCCATTTTGAAATGGTCGTTAGATAACAAACATTCACGAGAGATTATTCCACAGGGAGCAGTCCATTTCCTTTCCATTAACTCTCCTGGAATTTATTTAACATATGTACAAAACTTTTGCACATATGTGGAAAAACACTTTATTTGACATATGTGTAAAAGTTTTGCACATATGTATAAAACTTTTCAACATATGTGAAATAGTTAATTTATTTTACATATGTGTAAAACTTTTCAACATATGTGTAAAACTTTTCAACATATGTGTAAAACTTTTCAACATATGTGTAAAACTTTTGCACATATGTCTAAAAACTGTTTTTTACACATATGTGGAATTCTTTTGTACATATGTGCAAAAGTTTTCAACATATGTGGAATAACCGATTAAATACTGAAACGGCTTGCCATATCTGCTAACTACATTGAAAAAAAAAATCCTTAAAATTTAAGGCCTATTCGCCGACTATTACACCAGCGGAATATTCCTTAAAATTCAATAAGGAATATTCCGTAGCATGTTAAGGAAATTCCTTAACATGGTAAGGAATATTCCTTAGTTATGTTGAGGAATATTCCGCTGGTGTAATAATCGGGGAATATTCCTTAATTTTTTAAGGATTTTTTTTTCTGTGTACTTACTTTATTATATATATTTATTCATTTATGTATTAGTTTATTTACAATTTATTAAATCTATGTATCTGTATGCGCGATGATTAAGTGTGTGATGATGAGATTTCCACATTTCTGGGAGTTACTGAGATTATGATCCCCAATTATTTTCTGTGTATACCCGGCGGTACGATTAATACCCGGCGGTACGATTAATACCCGGCGGTACGATTAATCTGTTGTCACGTGATAATGTACTCTGGTCGCGTAAAACAAGTGATCTGACCGAGCAATATACACATGATGTTACTTTGCTGATTGGTTGAAATTTACAGTTGCATTTTCCACGAACAAGATTCATTCACTTGTGTACGGGGGTCATCTAGGATATAGATATCCCCGGTTTTAGCGAGTCTGCCGACAGGCATGATCAACCATAGTAATCTAAACACCTCAACAAAAGTAAGTTCCCCCCTAAACATTGGTTAATATTTTCTAAGATATTTATGCGATTGTAACGAGATTTCTCACAGAGCATTAGTTTGACCAGTGCAACAATCAGTGAAAATGACTACCATGTAGGTGGTGCTTTGCCTGAATGAACATGAATTCAATGCAAGACGGTCGCATTTCAAAAATTGCAAAACAGATTATCAAAGACAGATTTTATTCAATCACGAACAAATCCTAACAGGTAGAGCAAAGACAGTGATATCCAATCACACAGTTTGACTAGAGCAACAATCGGGGGAAAAGATTGCCCTGTACGTGGTGCTATGCCTGAATGAGCATGCATTGAATGTAAGACAGTAGCATTTCCATAAATTTCAAAACAGATTATTAAAGACAGATTTTATTCAGTAACGAACAAATCCTAACCGGTAGAGCAAAAACAGTGATATCCAATCACACGATTTGACCAGAGCAACAATCGATGAAAAAGATTACCCTGTACGTGGTGCTATGCCTGAATGAGCATGCATTGAATGCAAGATGGTAGCATTTCCATAAATTGCAAAACAGATCATTAAAGACAGATCCTATTCAATAATGAGCAAATCCTAACCGCTAAAGCAAAGACAGTCCTATCCAATCACACGGTTTGACCAAAGCAGCAATCGGTGAATATGATTACCGTGTTGGTGGTGCTATGCCTTAACCCTGGAGGGCCTGGAGGGCCATTATGGCTCTCTCCTACCAAACTTTCTCTCCTATCTCCGGAGCGACAACAAAATGAAAGCAGACTTTTTAGTTGGTCATATTTGGGTCATTTTGAACGTAATTGCATACCCCCAGAACAGAGGACCATGAGTAAATCACTGGGACATTTGGGACCTGTCCAGGTCTAAGGCGCTACCGTATTTCCCCCCTCCCCCCACTCCAATAGTTTTCTTACCTCTGGAGATTGGATGCTGAAACTTACCACAATACACCCTTGGGTCACGCTCTACCAGAACATGATGCAAACATTTGATGACGTCACAGTGACGTCATTTTCAAAAAGGCATTTTTGGTCGATTTTTTTGGTCAGATTTTTCGAATTTTGTATTTATGTATATTCTTTGCAAAAACTGCATGATAAATTAGTAAATAATAGTCCGATGCGAAATAAAACCATTTTCGCCCACTTTTCCGCGAGGAGAAGCAGAACGTTTGAAGAAAAATGATGAAAATATCACTTTTCTGGTACATCACATGGCCGCCATCTTGGATTTACCCATGATCCTCTGTTCGGGGGGGTATGCAAATATGTCCAAACTGACCCCAATATGACAAACTAAAAAGTCTGCTTTCATTTTGTTGTCGCTCCGGAGATAGGAGAGAAAGTTTGGTAGGAGAGGGCCATAATGGCCTTCCAGGCCTGACAGGGTTAAGGCATAGCACCACACCTACAGGGTAATCATATTCACTGATTGCTGCTCTGGTCAAACCGTGTTATTGGATAGCACTGTCTTTGCTTTAGCGGTTAGGATTTTTTAGTTATTGAATAAAATCTGTCTATAATAATCTGCTTTGCAATTTATGGAAATGCTACCGACTTGCATTCAATGCATGCTCATTCAGGCATAGCACCACGTACAGGGTAATCTTTTTCATCGATTGTTGCACTGGTCAAATCATGTGATTGGATATCACTGTTTTTGCTCTACCGGTTAGGATTTGTCCGTTACTGAATAAAATCTGTGATACGGATTTGATATTTTTGGAACATCATGATGTCTTGCCGGCATCATTGAAAACTGTTGACCGCTTCTCTCTTGCAGGAAAGAAGCCTATGTTTATGTATACTATGATTGTCTTTTTGAATTTGGTGTTAATACTGTTATATGGAAAATGGAATAGGTCTTTGGATTATGGACGCGGATATTCTCTAATGGACGACGGCTGGATTATGAATGACGGACTAGACGCTTGTAATCTAATAATCTTTTGAAATTTATGAAAATGCTACTGTCTTACATTCAATGCATGCTCATTCAGGCATAGCACCACCTACAGAGCAATCTTTTTCACCGATTGTTGCTCTAGTCAAACTGTGTGATTGGATAGCACTGTCTTTGCTCTACCTGTTAGGATTTGTTCGTGTTTGAATAAAATCTGTCTTTGATAATCTGTTTTGCAATTTTTGAAATGCGACCGTCTTGCATTGAATTCATGTTCATTCAGGCATAGCACCACCTACATGGTAATAATTTTCACTGATTGTTGCACTGGTCAAACTAATGCTCTGTGAGAAATCTCGCTACAATCCCATAAATATCTTAGAAAATATTAACCAATGTTTAGGGGGGAACTTACTTTTGTTGAGGTGTTTATGTCTACAAGAAACTATAGGTACAAACAAATCTGTCCTTTGAAATAATAAAGAACATGGACTGTCTATGCTACGTTAAAATACAATTTTTTTTGCTGATATCTACATAGTGATCCATTTGCAGCTATTCTATAGGTGGCAAAGGATTGGGACTACTTCAAGTATGGCCATTTTGGAACATCTGTTTAACGTTCCATGACGAAAAAAGCAATACTGCGGTGTCCACCAGAAATCACACATTGCGGATGTATTCTTAAGTTTTTCATGTTCATTTGACATGTAGTTATAAGATCTTTTATTTACATCTGTCTATGTTTCAAATCTAGCAATAAATTAGATTTCACGCTTTTACTCGTCTGAGGAACGTATGACTGAGACAGTGTTATAGAACGCCAAAACTAGGAAAAGGCGTATGTTGAAGATATCGAGTTCCTTGAGCAATGTAAAAGGATACACATCGGAATTCATGCCTGTAGCAAGCATTCGGAGTAAATATGATGTGGCCAACGAAGAATGTTGTATCCTCCTAAACCGATGGTGAAGAGATCTCTATCAGGGCTGTTCTTGAATTGAGTCTGCAGCTACAATCGGCAAAGGTCGGGAGAAACTAATATCTCTTAGTGAGTGTAACAAGGTGCTCTAAATCACCGCACGTCGGCGTTGATGACACCCAGATGGCCCCGAGCCAACATGGAAGCACTTCTCATCACAGCCATCTTCATTCGAGTAGAGAGCGAGAGAAGAAAGCGGGTCGTCACCAAAGTGTATTTTACCGAAGAGGATAGGGCGCTTAAATTAGCCTCTAATGTGTTGATTAGCATTGTCGTCAACTAATATACACAGTTGAATAAATATATTGGGTCGTTTAAGGGGAAACGTTGGGATTTGTAGATCGTTCCAGTGCGAGATAGTACGAGCAGCTCAACAGGGATGTGTTTGCTGGTGGCTCCCCGGTTACACAGTCGCTGTCAGAATAATCAAATTGTTACATCCGTGCGTCTTTTTTAAGATCAATACTATAGGGTTTTACGCTTTGGGTGGTGTGTATTTTTACATCTTCGCCATGCAATAACGCCAGTTTCCTTATCTTCAGATTAACTTTGTATCGAAGTATACCCAACATTTCGAAATTCACCTATATTTCATAATAAATGCACCTTTTAAAACTTTTATCTGCAAATAATTGGCCCATATACTATTTCCAAGAACTCCAATATGTATATTCGTTACAAAAAATACCAATGTCAGTATTGTAACTCGACGCAGTTTGATTGCTAGCACTTATCACATGATCAACCAGTTTGCACACTGATGAGTTTTAGAAAATATCTGATAGGAATTACACGACGTACCGGGAAATGGGGAAGAGAAATATAACGTAGGGTGGAAGGTGGTCATTTGAAATGCATCGATTTCTCTTTAAATTTTATGGGGAGCTACAGATCAAGTGCCATCAGGCTAGCTAAGTATTATTTATTGTATGGGAAATGAGCGTTATGGTGTTTATCGCTGACACCTCATCCAGACGCTATGTTAAACTTAGCTATCGCCAGGTTACAATATTCTGCTGTACAAATTGGCATCGCCCTCACAACATGCAAGCACTTCGGCATCTGCCTCGTGTCAAATCTTCAAAACGGCATACTTGGAATTTTCTTCGTACCGCGTGCCCAGAATGCCCCCAATTACTGAACCCAGGGAAAGCAATAGATTGGCCATATTCTGGCAGTATACCATTTTCTTTGATTATATTATGACCAGTTTTATGCGCCCGTCGCCAGACAAGGCCGTATATTAGCGATGTCTGTTAACTTATGTTGTCCGTGCGAGATCTCAACTTCCATGTTATGGAATTCTCATTCTTATAATTATCATTCTCCCATTGCCAAACTTCCGGTGTAGCACCCTCTGGCTGCACTGTGCAGAACATGAGGATCAGGGTGAGACACTCAAAACCCCTCAGCTTCCTCCAAGCAATTGAGAAATATTCTGGGAATGCGCAACATATCATGGCTATATTTAATAATCATCCAAAATTGTCCTTTTTAGACCGTATCATTATTTCTGCACGCATAACAGCTACAAATTTGTTTTATATGTTTCTAGAATGCAAGTAGATAAGTACTTTTCTAAAATTTAATAGCTGTACCAAAAACAGACATAACTGGTTACATTCAAGCATATCCAAGATTATCACACCCGAAAAGAGGCATAACTTCATAAAATAAGGACCAAGGTGATGAAGTTTTCGTACGCTTCTGGAATACAATTAGATAAATAATTTTCCAAAATTTAGTAGCTGTACCTACCACAGATCTGCAGATATAACTTGCACATTCAACCATAAAAACAGAGATTATATTACATCCGGAAAGGGGCATAATTCCATAAAATATTGGCCGAGACGACTAATTTTTTTTTGTAGGCATCTAGAATACAAGTGGATTAAAAAGTTTCCTCATATTTGGTAGCTGTACCAAACACAGTTACATTCAAGCATTTATCACAAAATCAGAGATTATTGCACCCGCAGCGACAAAGTCTTTGTTGGGTTCTAGAATACAACTGTATAAACAAGTTTCCGAAATGTAGTAGCTGTATCGAATACAGTTCTGCAGATATAGTTCGTTACATTCAAGCATATATAAAACAAGAGCCCAAGGGGCTTCCATATACGCCCGTATATCTGGAATTACATTGGTCCAAATTTCAAGGTTGTTTAATAGCCTTGATTGCAATTGATAACTAGCAGTCCAGAGAAAGGTCTACAATTTTGTGCCTGAGAATGTAACATATATCACATCTTCTATTGAATGATAAACTAAACTGAGCTCAACTCTTGTTAACTAGTTGACCTTGAAGCAAGAGCCGAGAGCTCACATATCCCACACTGAAATCGACAATAGTCAATCACAAGAAAATAGTAGTTTCCTTTCAGTCGAGATAATTTTTCATGAAAGAAGAAGAAAGTGATGAAGTAAACCTTTGTTCTTGAGTTAATAAACAGGTATGAAACTCATAAATTAGTAAATTTATGGTTTTTATTTCACAACAGTTTAACTAAATGCAGCTGTTTCAAACATGGGAGAAAACTCCACAGGATAACTGCCATATACATGTAGGGGAGAGAACTCTGAATATTCCAACCTAACACATATAGTCAGCTAAAACTGATTCAGTTTTGGGAAGACTGTGACCTTGACCTTTGACAAATTGATCTCAAAATGTATGGCTCCTCTTTGCCATGCGAGTAAGGTATACTCAAAATTTGGTAACAATTCATACCTTGAAACTAGACATATTGCATGGACAACAAATGTTATTGGATGAATAGACAGATCCCAACATCGCATTACACGACTTCGTCTTTGACAGGCATATGAAAATGTGACTTTTAATGATTTCTTGATTTTGGGGTCACAGTGACCTTGACCGTGGACCCACATTTTGATATGCAACACATCATGTCCCTCTAATGTATAAACTGGCAGAAAAAAAGTTACTTTGAATGATTTCCTGATTTTGGGGTCACAGTGACCTTGACCTTTGACCTTGACCTAAATTTTGGTACACGACACATCGTCTTCCGTCAATGTATCAGTAGACACCAAAAAAACATGATTTTTATGAATTTCATGATTTTGGGGGTCAGAGTAACCGGATGCTCAGCCTTGACCTACATTTTGGTACATGACACATCATGTCCCCCTAAATGTATTTACTGGCACAAAAAACTAATTTTTAAAGATTTCTTGATTCCGCAGTCCTAGTGACCTTGACTATTGACCTTGACCTAAATTTTGGTACATGACAAACCGTCTCCCCGTAATTTCTCAATGGACACAAAAATCATGATTTTTAACAATTTCACGATTTTGGGGTCAGTGACCTTGACCTTTGACCTTGACCTAATTTTTGGTGTGCGACACTTCATTTCCCCTATTGAATCCACTCACAAAAAAATAGTAATCTTTTGATGATTTCCTGATTTTTAGGTCACACTGACCTTTGACCTTGATTCTGGGGTCACAGTGACCTTGACTATTGACCTGGATCTAAATTTTGGTACATGACAAAACGACTCCCCGTAATTTCTCAACGGACTAAAAAAATCACGATTTTATGATTTTTAACAATTTAACGATTTTGGGGTCACAGTGACCTTGACCTTTGACCTTGACCTACATTTTAATTTGTGACACATCGTGTCCCCCTAATGTATCTACTGATATAAAAAATTGTTATTTTTAATAATTTCCTGATTTTGGGGACACAGTGACCTTTGACCTTGACCTATATTTTGGTGTGCGACACTTCATTTCCCTCTATTGAATCCACTCACAAAAAATTAGAAATTTTTAATGATTTCCTGATTTTTCGATCACACTGACCTTTGACCTCTGACCTCGACCTACATTTGGTATGCAACATATCGTTCCCCCCTAGGGCATCCACTCACCAAAAATTAGAACTGTAGATAGAAAACTGTCAACGATCTATGATTTCTTGATTTTAGGCAACAGTGACCTTTGACCTCCGACCACGACCTGAATTTTGGTACGCGACACATCGTCTCCACCTAGGGTATCCACTCACAAAAAAATTGCAACTGTGGATAGAAAACGTTCACAGATATAAACCGGACACGAACACTTCAGTGATTTCCTGTTTTTTAGGCCAGTGACCTTTGACCTCTGACCTTGACCTTCATTTTGGTACGCGACACATCGTCTCCCCATAGGGTATCCACTCACCAAAAATTAGAACTGTAGATAGAAAACTGTCCCAGATATAGACCGGACACGACGGACGGACAGACGGACACACGGACGGAAACCGCCATCACATAATACGTCCGCCTTTTGGCGGGCGTATAAAAAAATCAGAACTGAATACATCTGTAATGGGGTATAACTCTGTAAAACATGGGCCGAGGGAAGCCATTTTCGACAGGCGTCTGACTTATAACTAGATAAATAAGTGTTCAAAAATTGGGGACTGTGTCTCAAGCGGTTTTGCCTATATGCGATAACGGACGAACGGACGGACGTACATGACGACAATACCCCCGAGGCCAAAATGGCCGAGGGGTAAAAACGCGTCGCGCATGCGGTCTGTTTCGATTTTGATCGACACATGGAGCATTTAAATACCTACGAGAGAGATGGGAAATGCATCCAGTATATCTTACAAAAGAATTTAACAAGTTTTGTTGTCGATTAGTACACGAGAACACATGGTACAACGTTTCGTTCAGCTGTGACATGGTGAGCCCACTCCGCTCCGTTTAAAAGCGGACGATGCTGAATGGCCGCGAGGCATGCACACATATGCTGTGCAGTTGCATTTCAGTCCCACTGCAATCAGAGGGTATATCGGACAGTCGAAGATTTACAATCTGGTGCTATAAGAATGATAATTAGAAGTCCCGTGGGTATCTCCGATCGCAGATATCCCTCGATCTCCATTTTGTCTTCACCCTGTGGTGGCGTCATCGGGACTAGGTCAGAATTCGCAATGGTGGAAACGAGTGCTTTCAGTCTAATATGAAAATATTTCCCTTGGCAATGAGGGCGCACCCCTGTTGGCTGACTTGTATCTGTTCTCTTATGAATATGACTATATGCAGGCGCTTTCAAAAACCGATCCATTCAAAGCCCGTTCCTTCTCATTCACCAAACGCTATATAGACGATCTTCTCGCTGTGGGTAATCGCTATATAAATGACGCAGTGAAGGATATATATCCACCTTCACTGGATTTGAAGGAAACTACAGATAGCCCTACAGGCACATCATATTTAGATCTATATCTCTACAAAAATGAAGCGGGCATTCTCTCTCGTCGACTTTATGACAAAGAGATGATTACAATTTCGACATCGTAAACTATCCCTTTCTGGACAGTAATATTCCAGTGGGACCTGCATATGGCGTATACATATCTCGCCTAGTAGCATTTGCTAGATCCTGTGTTAATTGTGACGATTTCAATCAACGTCACAAAACATTGTTGCAGAAACTTATAAAACAGGGCTATTCCTCCAAGCGCCTCCACTCAAAGTTTCTCAAATTTGGCGATACATATCGCATGCTGATAACAAAATACGAACGTAGCGTGCAAGATCTATGGCGCTACGTTTCGTAACTTGTGTCTAATTCCGCTTAACCCGGGGCTAGGGGCCGTATGAACCCATGTACTTCAAGATCCTCATGGTGCTCATATGAACAGTCACAATCAAAGCGTGACTGAGATACACCATTCTCTAGATAACGACTTTAGAACGATTATTATGGATTAAGAATACTGATCAGCGATACGGATTTTATATTTTTGGAACATCATGATGTCTTGGCATCATTGAAAATTGTTGACCGCTTCTCTCTTGCAGGAAACTAGCCTATGTGTATACTATGATTGTCTTTTTTGAATTTGGTGCTAATACTGTTATATGGATATGGAATAGGTCTTTGGATTATGGACGCGGATATTCTTTAATGGACGACGGCTGAATTATGAATGACGGACTAGACGCTTGTATATTTAAATAGTTTGACCAAAAATTATACATCATGATATTGACATTTAGGCCTACAAAGTCTAGATGTGCCCGAGTCACTCGGTTTTCCGGCGTACGTACAAACATGTGGCGATTAATATAGAAAATCCATGCATGGACGCGCGAAAGTCCCAAATGGAGTATTATCAAATTATTCTACATTGTCCCAAGAAAGAATCAGTATGCTTACTTTTATAACTTTATCAACTTTAGGTAAAAAATAGTCCAGTTATTCTTGATTAAAAATATTTCCTAGGCTGAAGAGATAGAGAAGAGAGTAGGAGAACGAATTGCTGAGAATCAGGCGTCATTTGTTAGAGCTATCGCGGCAGATCTTTTTTTAATGATTATCTTCAATTTTGTGCAAGCCAGGTATTGTAGACAATCCCCTTTACGGTTAACAGGCTTAACCTTAGGCTTCAAACCTTCGAAAAGATATTTCCAAAATATTAAATTACATTCTATAGTTTGGTGAAAGAAAAATAATGAAAAAGTACCAAAAAAAATCGTTTTTGAAAAGTTGTTGGAGGTAGGCATGAGGTACACCCTTCTGGTGAACACCCAGTCAGGTGGAGATGGAGTGGACGGAGGAAGAAATAAGGGGGAGAAATGGAGACAAAGGGCCAATGATAAACCGGACCATGTAGCCAAGACCAGATAGCCTCGGGGTTGGAACATCTTTTCTCGATCTCACGTTCAAACAGATGGCCAATGAGGAAGGCCGACTTGGGTATTACGATGTGTCTACCGTGACCGGCCTTTAATCCTTCCTCGATTCATAACTTATTCCGGCTAAATAAATTTTGGATGAGCTATGCATTCAGGCTTATGGGAAGTTTAGATTACATTTATAGCAAACTGTGACACTGGCATGTCAATAACTGGTATGTCCCACAATTGTTCACGTGCTGCATGAAAGACTGAACTGGTTTCTTTCTGTTGACAACGGGGTTATATTGGTGGATACAATGCAATTCAACGAGTTTTCTGTTGACAACAGGGGTCTATTGATGGATACAGTGCAATTCAATCGGTTCAAGGGTATAACAGTCACAATACGGTGATAATTCTACGCCGAGCACTAATGATCTCGTATAACTGGAAGTTCTTCTCCAGAAAAGGGGGATGGGGGAATTCGCCATCGTTATTTCGCTAAAACATCGCTCTCAATCTAGTTTTCAAAAAAATTGAAACAAGGAATTTGCTAGATAGCCATTATCCACTTGATTGCTGTATTAACTTTCATAGGATTGCTGTATACCTTATACTTCCAATATTCGTTGGACTGTTGTATCTAGCTCATTATTCAATCACAGCTGTATGAACCTAGCGTTTATTAATCACCAGGTTGCTGTTTTTACATATATCTCTTGAGTTATATACTGAATTGTACATACAGCCCTACCGACTTAGCTTTTATAATTTAAAAGCTGCATGTATCTAATAACATCCATTATTCACTTCGGCTGATTATGTACGCAGGATATAATATTCACGAATTTTGGTCCTTTCCCATTTACCCATTGTTAGATATTTGAATTCAATTTCTTTTGTCTCCCATTTACGCAATCCATGTTAATTTTTGGATTTTTTTTTTCGTAAGTCAGGGTGAATTTTTGAAGACTCCAGAAATTTCAGTGAGACTTGGCAAGCCAAGACTTGACAAAGCGATGAAAGTTGAGAATAAGTGAAGAAAGAAGGAACGACAGGGTATGGTAAACTAGTGTTGAATTATTTATTGTGAAGTACAAACCAACACATTAGGACAGAGTGGCCTTAAGATAGCTGGCAATGAGAAAGTGAACTCTCAATACACGACATACTCACTCAAATATTAAGCCATTTTTGGACACCTACTCCACACACAAGTGACGGTTCATGCTCCCAATCATTTAATAATATAATCATATAGTCATGATAATTTCTCTCATTAATTCTCAAAATCACCTCATTCAAAACAATGGAAATGAGAAATAATAAAACGTATTCGATAATAATATTATATACATTTATATATAGATGATCTAGAATAAATTTCACAGGTTATTAAATTTATATATACTAAACTCGAAATTTTACAAAAAAAATCAATCTTTAAAATGGCCAACGGACCACAAGATTTGCATGTGCAAATTAGTCTGTTGGCAGCAGATAAATAGAAGTGCTTGACAGGTCCGCCCTTGAATCTAAGTGTCTTTATCAACACTGCACACGGGGTGTTTGTATATGGCAGCCTGGCCCGTTGGTCTATATATATTTACAGGAGATCACATTTAAAACAATCTATTCAGTTCTGGTGAACCATAACCAGCACCAAAACTATAACACATGGACTGTGTTAGTCTCTCTTGTCTAGCATATCTATATTATAATGGGTGGTCCCCGTAGACAATAAATGAGTTAGCGCGGCTGGTTCTTACTCAGATTTTAAAGGGCTTGTCGGCTTTCACATCAACCTTGGCTGGCGATTCTTGTCTATTTACATTCAGACGGAGCTCTATGGCCTCTATGTGTTGTGAGCTAGCTATTTTGATATATAAATCCTCCCCGACAACTCGGGGCACACAGATGAACCCGTGTTACTCTGCAGGTCTAATACTTCATGTTGAAACAAGATCGCCATCGCTACGTGTCCTATTTTCCTTCCCACTGACATTTAAAACCTCAGAACACTTCAGTGCGTGTATTTAGATTGAACCAACAACTTCCTGTCATGCTAGGCTACAAAAAAACACTCCACGGTATGCAGAGAAGTAAAAATCCAATAGACAAAGGTCCGATAGGCCCCAGAATCGCACACGGTCCGTCCCGCTTTTAAATTTAGCACTCAGCGGCTTATGCATGCTATACATTATAAACGAGATCACAAAACATATCAACCAGCAATGCAGTTGATCCAAGGGGGGATTCTTCAGCTGGTCGGCTTTCCCCCAATAATCAATATCCCAGTCACACGCAGCCTTCACAAAATAACAGAACACAACCGATTAAACGGACGTTGTTGAAAGCCAGAGAATGCTGCCTAATCACAAAGTTTAGGTGAAGACAGCTGTTAGGTCTCTATCCAACCAGCTTAGTCCACCGCCAGGGTGAATAAAATCCCATTATAACTAAATGGGTGCATTAGTTCTACACCGGTGACACTGGAAACAAGTTTGTATACCAGCTTTGAATCCGCAACAATAGGTACCCAATTCTACGGTACAGCCCGACAAAGGCATGTTTATTGAAGAACAAGATAACTTGTTACTTTAGTTTTTCTCTGCCTCAACACAGTTATTAATGGCACAAATTCTAAGGAGGTGTCGTTGATTGACACCACGTTAGGTAATTACAAAGAAGAACGGAAATGTACTCTTCGAGATATATTTGGTCCGAATATCCAATAAGTCTTTGAAATTTCACCAAATTATGAAGTCCTTTAGCGCTTCCATCTGGTCAAACTTCCCAAGGTCTTCAAACCTTCATCACAGCCGAAGAATAAGCTACAAAAAGCACAATGCCAGTTCGGTAATCTGGCAACCACATGGCGCGGTCTTGAAGATTTCCCAAGTGAAATCCAATCCCCGATAGCATGGGGTCATTTATAACATGGGCAGCACTGAGCTATTAGTCAAGGGTTTGAAATCTGCTGGTCACGGAGTCATCTCCACTTCCTCTGATGAGATCTGACACATCCATTACCCATGTTAACATCAGTACTCCTAAACTCTCGCCAACTGCGATCACTTCTCATTCGCCTCATTTTGACGGGAAAGGATGTGGGACGCCAGGCGTTGTGGCTGTCGAAGATGGCGAGCCCGCGACGGGTGAGGTGGTGGCGGAGGACGACTGTTGTCCAATTATCGGAGCTGTAATGGAAAACAAATCAGCCTTTATTGGAATTGTCAAGCGTCATTAGCGCCAATAAAATCTGCATGTTTGTAATTCAGAGAAACAGAGAGAAAAAAATTTCCCCCAAATATCAACACCTATAAACTCTTTTCAATGGCAATTGATAAAATATTGAGAAAACTGCCAACGTTTTTTTTATTTGGTAAAATACAGAAACCCCACAAAGAATGTGTCCTATAGAACTGAGCAAATGTTTTTTTAGATATTCCAAGAAATATTGCAATTTTATTCGATGCATTGCCATTAGACAAAATATCAGGTTGGACATTTTCTCCAGAATTTCTAAAGTGAAGAAAATGTGTTTATTTACACCTCGCAATCAAAGATGTATCGTAATACGTATTCTGGCCATTGACTGCCAGTGCATGCATGTTATTTTACTTTCACACAAAGGCCTGAACAGAATAAAACTATGGGTGTTTCCTCTTGAATTCCGCTCTGTACTTATTCGAAGAAAACGATGCAATATTACTGTGTTGTAAAGCAGAGGACAATAGGGTTGATTTCGATTATCATCACTGGGCAAAGCAATTTCCCTTAAACATAGCTATAAGCCCTGCTGAGCGTCGAGACCGGGCCGCTTCGGCCCTAGCAACCATTCCACTAAAGAAATGGATTTTCTCTGGGATCTTTGCTAATGGATTATTCTCTCCAGATTTCCCCAGGAAACAATTTTCTCAAAGATCGATTTTATGAGAACACAGCATCTGCCTGAACTAGCTCCCGAGAGGCAAGGCAGCGGTAAACTCTCCCGTCTGTGTAGGAAAACTAATGCGCTTCTCAACCCAGCAGGAATACGACAGAATAGCTCTCAATCAGCCAAGTGACGCCTTTCACCAGAACAAGCAGTCCACTTCAGTGTTTATAAATCAAAGCAGTCGACCATTTACCATGCTACTTCCCGGTCCTACACCGTTCAATAAGACAAGAGGGAACGAAGGAAAGAAAACAAACAATTTAAAGCCAAGTCGCAACCTGACGCTAAGTTAGCGCTGCTTATAGTTAATTCACACTTGGTATCAAATCTGTATGGCTTAACAAAGGATCTCAAGGAAGTCGGTTCGCTAGGCCTCAATAGACAAGATTCAAAAAGATTCCCAGTGAGCTTTTGACAACACTGGCGAGACTGGGGGTATTACTCTCGGCTCACACGTAAGGCATAATTGCTCGGAGCGAGTGAAGCTTTCTAAAGATCACCACAGTCTTCCATCACGCAGATCCCAAAGGATTAGACTGCGATGCATGCTTCTCGTAATTAATGAGCCGCGGGACAAATGGACTTATCAAATCTCACAGCTAATTAAGCAATCAGTCAAAACTTCCCATCTAAATGCATCAGATAATTATGAGCGGCATGACTTTTTCTGACCATTACAAGCCCTGACTCTATGTTACAATATGAACACCATTCTAATTCATAAATTGTTGGTTGCTGTTTCACCACTAACAGTTAAATCTACATAATCAAAAATGAGCTCCAGGCTAGCAATTCCGTGTGTTAAGCATGTCCGATCAAGAAAATTAACACTGTCCACATTTTTTGCGCATTTTCGGACAACCATTCATCTACACTAGAAACCACAGCCATATTCTCACTAGTTTTTTTTTTCATTCGAACCAGCTGTATTATTTGTTTGGCCCACTTTTGGCGGATTGCCATGGAACAGCCCTGTGAGTTCACGAAGCAAACCAACTTTCTTGCAAAATTCATGGTGGGCTTGGTTCGTTTTCTCCAAAAGGCAAGACATTAAAAATATTGAATTGTCCAATAATTCTTTTAACAGAAATCCCCCCCCAGGACATAGGATATGTGATGTTTACATGCGGAAAACTAGCTAAATTCAACCCAAACCTGCAAAAACATATTTCACTTGAAGAATACATCCTGAAATATCAACCTGTATAAAAATGAATTAATGATTCATCAAAAGGGGCTCCCCGGTCTATTTTGGTATTTTTGATGCACTTATGGGTTAGATTTTCTCTTGTCACAACATCTCAATCCAAATAATCAAACTTGTTAATATCTTGTGCGAAAAAATAACTCTGGTTAATTCAGGCGGTATATTTTAGTTACAAGTGAAAATCCACTCTGCAAAATGCATCAAAAATGCCAAAATAGGCCAGGGAGCACATTTTTCATAACCACGAATTCATTATTATGCAACTGACTCTAGTAAGTTTTTCCAGGCTGATTTTTCAGCATGTGTTCTTCAAGATAAATTAGTGTTTGCAGGTTTCGTATTGATACAAATATATAGCAGTCTTCTTACCAATACACACAAAGGATTTTTCCATGACACATCCTTTAGATAGGGGAATAGACCATTGATTAAATCAGATATACGAATGGGATCAATCATATGTATGTTCACTCAGAGAAGGTCGAGGGAGATGATGAGGGGGGCAAAATATAGTTTTATCCTATTCATGCCAGGTTAAATTTTGCGCAAATTTTGAGTTAAAATGAACATTGATTCTGAGAACATACATTATGGATGCCCCCAGCACAAGCCAAAGAATAACTGCAAATGAGAATAGAAAATACTAAGGATAGACTTACACTTACCACCATATGACCCAGGCCCATATACGGGAAAGCCCCCCAGCACATGGGTGTGGTGGTGGGTATGGACATGCCTCTGGGTGGGAGGGGAATTGGTGCTCAAGTCCCGTTGTTTTTCAAAGGTAGCTGCCGGTTGTGCTGTGGGGGCATCAACTGTCTTTGTTGGTGGCGAACTTCGGGCACTTGAACGCCCCTTTTCCTGCAGTTCATGAATTTTGTGTCCCTGATAATATGGAGACGCATTATGGTGCTGCAGTAATTCCACCGCTTTAGGATCCGACTCCGGTGCAGGTGGCAGTGTCTTTTGGCTCGGGGAGCCCACAGTGGCCATGTTGGCCAAGTTAGCCTTGGCTTTCTCGTCTACCTCCCCGGGACCGCTTCGATAGCCCAACTGGGATGGATGAAGATATGTCGAATTTGCATGTTGTTGTTGTTGTGCATAGCCTATCATGGGGTTAATTCCACGATACATGGGATGACTGGGATCGAAGGGCATCTGATGATGACCATATGCTGTTTGCATGTAAGGGTATGAAATATAAGATGCATATGGGGCTTGAGCAGGAGCACTTGAAGTTGGAGTCATAGCACAGGTAGATGGGCTACCCCGACTTACATTGGGGTAACCAGAACGAGGTGTCCTGGGATCCTCAATTCTTATTTTATCACCAACTCTAGATTTATCGTCCCCAGGTTTACCCCCATCTGCGGAGGGTATTTTCCCTGCACTGTTGTCTCTAGATTTCAAATCTACACAGTCTTTTCTGTGGGAATCACCGGAATGGTCAACCCCTGTTGCATGAGGTTTGATATCAGGTCTCTCAGGTTTGTCAGTGGGTGTGCCTTTACCTGGGGAGGGCTCAGAAACCTTACCAGACACATCCACCTTTCGCTCTCCACCCATTCTCTGCTGCAATAACATTTTCTGTTGCTGATACATATAATACCTTCTAAGTTCATCTTCCTGTCGCTCTTGCATTCGGTATGTTTGCATACTCATGTCGTACTCGTGTTTGGACTTCTCGCGATCCATCTGAGATTTCAGTTCAATATTCTCTTTCATGATTTGATGGTTTTCACATTGTTTTTCCCGCAGGTTCTGTTCCCTAGCATCATTATCATGCACTCCAGTTGAGGATGTTCTTCGCAAATCTGCCGGCTTTTCTGGACCTTTAGGAGCTGGGGGTTGCTGGGGACCAAATTTTCCTGGCCGACCCTCTTCGACAGCTCCTCTCCTCGGGCCATCTTTTCCTGGTTCTCCTCTATCCTCGGCTTTGTATCGCTCCTCTTGGACTCGCTTTTGTTCCTCCATAATTTTCTCATACTGCTGCCTGTAATGAGGATCCGAGTTCATGAGGTGCATGTGATATGCTGGATCAACAGCATACCCATAGGCTGCCAAATACTGTGGTGGCAAGGTTTGTAACGCATACATCTGCTGGAGCCACTTTTGCTGTTGAGACTGGTATTCCTGCATTTGCTGCATTGTCATCTGCTGTCGACCAGGGCCAGGACCAGGTGGACCACCCTCTTGTTGAGGTGGTAGCAGCTTCGGTTTGACATCTTCCGTAGTTTCCGGTGGAACATGTTCGGCCTCTTTTTTCTTCCCTTCAACCTCACGCTGGGACTTTGCCTCGACCTCCTCTCGACTACCAATGGCAGCCTTCTGACTATTCTGGGACAGGTTATGTGGCTGTTGAACATTCTGCATCATGTACGGTGCCTGGTGTCCATAATATGGATACATTCCATACTGGCTCATTTTCGAAGGGTCAGCACCAGTTTGGGGATGTTGCTGTGGCTTTGGTTTATTATCATCCTTCTTGCTTACACTTTCTTCACGATTAGGTTTTGGTTGCACTTCTCCAACAGTACTCGAAGGTGAGCTACTGTCATCAGAAATGTCTGAGTAAGCAGCAGGACTTTTCACATCCCCAGTTAAAGGGCTTTTTCTTTCCGGTGTATTCACTCGCAATGGAGAACCAACTTTACCGAGGTCTCGATTTCCGGATTGTTGAAGCCTAGCACCATGTCCAGATTCCGGTAAGTTTGGGGACAATTGGGAACTCATCAGTCCACTTGCAGCGACAGACCGTTGAGCTTCAGCTATTAGGTTTGAAGTCTCCGTAAGAGATCCATCTTTCTTAAAAGTTTCTGAGGACTTACACGGTGATGCTAAGGACTTTATTACTCCAGTCCTCTCACACTTGATGGCCTCATCTTTATTGCTGGTAGTGTCTTTGGTACTCGACTTTCCACTGTCCTTTTCCTTGTCTCTACTACTTTTCTTCTTGGATTTGGATTTTTTGTCCTTCAGTCCCATTAGAGAAGGGTTGACACTAGATGGCTCCCCCATTATCGTTGGCTTTGGCTGTATTGGCTTAAGTGAGGGGGACATCTGGGCATGCGTCGAGACAGGCACCAAGTTGGAATGAGTGACCGGAACAGGTGTAGAGAGAGCATTCATTTGGGGAGAAGGAGCTGGCATTATTGGCCGAGCTGATGCCTTAGTTTTTGACTTCTCATTCTTTTCTCCCTTGCTACTGGCTTTTTCAAAGTCCTTTCCTACATCAGGCTTTCCAACTTCTGAGAAGGACACAACAGATCCACCACTAGATGCATTTCCACTTGTGGGAGTGGAGCTCGTGCTCAAGGAAAGACTTGTGCTAACATGGGTACTAGAAGTGGTTGACGTAGCTGCCTGCGATGATGGCATACTACCAAGGCAACCGATAGGAGCCGAAGCTAGCTGATACACTTGTGGCGAGACGCTGGACTTCGATACAGAGTTTGAAGTTGCAGTTGAAGATGTACAAACTGAAAGGTCTTTTTTCTTATTAATTCCACTCTCTGATTTTTGTGAATCTGGTCCCTGCTGTGTCTCTTCGGACCTGGATTGTTTGGTTGTAATAGGACCAGCCTCCTGAGTAGTATCCCTGAATGTTTCACTTTTACTAGCAGGTTTTTCACTTTTCTTAGAATCAGAGTCCTGCTCTTTATTAGTTTTAACACTGGTAGATTTATTTTCTTTGCTGGCTTCCGTCTGCGCGGTCTCGCATTCCTTAACTGGCTCTGATTCACTAGTCTTGCTGTCGATTTCCATTTCCTCCTGCTCAAGCACTGTGCCCGCATTTTGATGAGCATGGGTCTGATGATACCGCAAACCATTAATATGTTTGTATTTTTTGTTACAGTTTGGCTCTGGGCACTCAATCAGTGCGGATGATGGGCTCTCGACAGTTGGTGCTGCACCCCTTGAACTTGATCGGCTACGTTTGGGTGCTATGATTGGTTCCAGTTCGGGTCGACCTTTGCGCTTTGCGCCAATTCCGACATCGGTCTTGGCGGGGCTTGGTGGTGCCTGAAACCCATTGGCATTACTCGTCCTGCGACCTTTCCTCAGTTTCCGCGACTCAGCTGCTGCAACACCGACAGTACGATCATTCACGGGAGTTCCTGTGCCTCGTCCACGTTTCCCCCGGCCTTTAGGTGTACGCACCATTTCTAGGTCGCTTACAGGAGAATCACATGTCAACCTGGAAATAAACAAAAATGAGAAAAACATATACCAGTGTCAAATAAAAAACAACCTCACACTTAATTAAGTAGTATACAAATCAAGTCTTTCACAAATGTTAGCCAACATGGCATCAAGCCAAGATCTAGGCTGTTGAACTATCAACAGCTAGCAACTGTTTGCTGGAGCCAAACACGAGTGTGATATCTATGCCTTTTATCATTCAGAAAGCTATCAGCGAAACAGAAAGGCAAAAGCAAGCAGTATGCAGAGATAAAAGCACAGAATTAGTGTCCCAATTACTAAAGATTTGTGGATAAACGTGGATAAACATGCATGTGAACAAGTCATCAAGCATGACAAGCACTCCATACACTTAGAAATGCTAAAAATAACTGGATACACCTAATCAACTAGTTTTTATGCCATCTTGCTTTACATATTATTGACAAGTCATTCACAGGCAGGGTATCACTACCAGCACAAAGATCAATACCGTACTGTTTATAATATGGTAAATTTTCTAATAAAGTCCAATTTATCAACTGGAACTCATTTACTGGCACTGAATGTTGATGAAATGGTATGAAAACTGGATTGTTTCAAGAAAAGATCTTCCTAATTCCCTTTAAAAGGTGACCCATTTTATTTTTATTACACTGTAGGCAGGCAAACAGAATGTTACCCTAACTGTTGTGGTTGCATTAATACAGTGACAGAACTGTTCAGAGCATTTACATTACATGCTGTATTCGGCGAAACTGCCTGTTCAAGTACACATATATGCACATAAGGATAAAGAGGGGAGGGAGAGTACCCTATTTCTTCTGATTATTCAGACAGCAAAACTTAACTTCAGGCTACTGTGGAGAGAAACTCTGCACACATTCTATGAATTACACTAGCTACCTTTTCAGTTCTTGGGATAAATAACATATCCATGCCATAGTATTTAACCTCAGTGCCCAAGAAATTGCAACTCTTCTGTGTGGGGAGATTAATTCAGCCCAGAGGTTATGTAGGGGGAGTGAATGAGTAGGATTTTGTAGAATCAGAATGCCAGTCAGACATATAAAATATATGTACATGATCCCGCATTACTGGTTTTAATTCTGCGGCAAAAATGTACTGGATTTGGACCAGTCTGCCTTTCTGTTCATTTATAAATTTAATGTGGCATACTAGATTCATAATCATGAACGGGGAAATTTTTTCAACACTTCCCCTACCATAGACACCTATTCCTCATCATATATGGATTCCACTGTGTTCATCATCTCAAAATTTGAATATTGGATATGAATAATGCCTGTTCTGTGTTTGGATGTGCCATGTAAGAAATGAAGGCGATATTTGAACTGAATACCGGTAGTGGTACATGTAGACCAGTGTGTTCTATGTCAAGCATTTCAATTTGGAGAAACTATCAGTACATGAAGTCAACAGGCCTCACAGCACAATGCCTTCAAGTGTACTTCACTGTAACCACTATCTGAAGGTTATCGGAACTACATCCACTGGAAATGATTGATCTGAGGGCCCTACAGCAGGTCATTTACATCAGTGCTGACCAAGTGAGACGGGATGAAAGAGCCTTGAAAAAAAACCTATCTCGTTATTATAGTCCAGGCAGCCAGACTGGAGGTCAAAATCTATACAGCAGTTTCGGCGAGCTAGAAAAACAATCCTCATCGTGCAAAACAGATTGACGTTCAGGGAGAGGGAGAGAATGGACACGGTTTACATCCAGGTGGATAAATATTTGGATAATAATATTTTAATGCCTGTAGTCTTCATAATCCTGTAAGGCCAGAGGGTCAGTTCATGACCATACTCCACAAGTGTACTGATCAACTGCAAATACCTTAATGAGCACAATTAAGCAGTGAGCTCTATATCCTGGTTCAGTATTAGTGCTCTATCAACCTTCTGGCTAGTCTATTATACAAGAGCAATTATTGTAGAGAGGAGAGAGTAGAAGAAATTAAGAGAATGACGGCATCCTTCCCAAGGAACTGGATTTGCCCTTAGGGGCTTCATTCATATGAAGGAGCTGCTCTGGCAAGGTGAACACGGTCCAGTAACCTAATTTAGCGGTCTGTCACAAGTGGAGCAATGTTACTGGATCATCAGGCAAGAGATTTAAGGCCCCTAGCAACGAACGATTCTTAACTTTCATACAGGAGATGGTATTCTTTCTTCATAAGAATTTAAAGCAATATGGCGAAGAAAGGCTGCAGTGATTTTTACATTTATGTTCTGTAGTAGGCTACATGTATGTTTGAAGAAATGTTTACAGTCCCCAAGCCAGGTTATCTTGAGGGGTGGTTCCCGTTCCATCAAAAGGGCACATCATGAGCACAAGAGAGGGGCACATAGGGGGTTCATTTCTGTCTGTTAATGACACTTGTATGGGAAAAAAAATGATTTTTATTCCAAATCAACCCCCATTGCTTATGGGCCTGAGTTATTGAACCAGGAGATTGTGGCCATTTTCCACCAGAATCCACTCCCTCTCAAATTCCTTTTTCTCAGCTTGTCTAGTTCTCCCAACTTTCTTGGTTTGAGGGGTTCTGTAAACACAGCCCAGTGTTCTATTGTTACACCAAATAAACTGGCTAGTATTTGTAATGTTGTACGGGAAGTCTGGACTAATCTGTAAACCTGCCTACCCCTACACCTCAAAAATAAATACAATGTAACGCGATACAGGCGTCTTAACCTGCCACCCTGCTACAAAGCCATACAGTCGTGGCACATCGTACACAGAAAGAAAATCTTCAGAACTCCCATTCCCTTCAGATACATATACCAGATGCCTTGGGGAATAGAAGAACCTGGTGTTATAAACAGCGAGACGGTCGGCCACATACCAGCCAGCGCCAAGACTGAATTTCCACAGCTTAACTCCTAGCACAAGACAGCTTTTCACTGGGGGTATTTGTGGAAGCACAAGACTTGAGGGCAAGTTCTGTTTGCTCTGATAACCCGTCTCACTCAGGTTGTAATTACTAGAGATAGAGCCCTGGGTTATTTATGGGACACAAGCCATTGAGCTAATGAGAAGTACATGGTTTATTCATCAACCATGGCCTGTCAAGCTGCCCAGGCTAACCAGGGGAAAAACAGCACATGGCTCAAACGAGTAGTCTAACAGCCTTTTTCTTCCACTGCTATCCGCTATTCACAAGTCTACAGATCACATACCCTTGGGAACAAAAGCCAGAATAAATCTCAAGCTGCTACTTTTTTTGTGAAGATTGGAACTCAGGGCGCCATAAGAGGGATACATTGTCCAATCAACCAGATGTGGCCCATTTCCTCTGTTTACACAATACTTAATATCTATATTTATTGCTTATGTGGGGAGTAGGGGTAAATATTTATTTCTCCCCAGAAGGCTTGGCCCCGTGTCAAGTTCCGGGGTTTGTAGGAAAACGGCTGGCTCTATCTTTTCGACTATGTTAATAGCAAATGATGCTACTAGAGACCCGACAGGGCTTCGGTCGATAAGGAGATAGACAAATGATTAATTCTGAACCCCGAAGACCACGTCCAAGCTCATCTCAGGAGAAATCAGTTCAGCGACAGCCAGCCAACAAAGGATCTCTCCACTAGGGGATAACTGGACAACTGTGAAGCCTTAATGCATGGTTTCCCTTTTGATTTCCATCTGCATTATTGACAACACCAACTCGTAATAGTTCCTGTCAGAAATTTACAGCCTGTCTGACGCCACGAGATAGCTTGGAACTCCGGAATTCTATTCAGAATCTACTCCTTTAAGCAAAGCATTATTTTCTATTAAAATAGCACCACAAACAGCACAAATTCCTTCTTGTCAAAAAGGATGTGCTAGCATTAAAATATTCGACACAAAGATTCAGTTGAAAGATAATTTCTCCCCTATCCCTTACAAAAAGCATATGTGATGTTTACATGCCAAAAAAAAAAATCCTTTGTCTGTGACAGTAATAAAGCTGAATTTTTGTAAAAATCCAAAACCCACAAAAACAAATTTCTTTAAGAATACGTACTGAAATGTCATCCTGAGAAAAATTACGATGGTCATCGCATAAAAATGAACTTGGTTCATTAAAATGTGTTGGTATTATATTGGGGTATTTTTGAGGCATTTACAGGGATTTACATTTACCAAAAATTCTAAAATTATATTTCCACACAAGATATTAGAAAGTTGGATGTTGGTTTGAAATGTCATATTTTTGTCACAAGAAAAAAAAATCCTCCTACAAATGCCTCAAAACATGATAGAAAGTAAATTTTGATGAACCATAAATTCAATTTTATGAAACTGACCATGCTAATTTTTCCCAGGATGATATTTCAGTATGCATTTTTCACGGATATGTTTTTGTGGGTTTTGGATTAAAAAAATACCAGCTTTATTACCATAGCACACAAAGGAGTTTTTGCATAAAACCATCGCATCCTTTGCTGGTGAAAATTTCAGACATCAGATGGCAGTGTTAACTTACCGGGGTGGTGCCCAGTCATGTCTAGTAGCATCCAGAAGTGTTCCAACGTAAGTTTTCCCTCTCCATGTCACATTGACCACCAAAACACCTGATAACAGACAGATTTAATCACATTTTAAGTCTTCAAATACCATCATAGACTATGGTATGTTAAAAAAATATTTATTTTACTGCTGCAAAAAGTGTTTACGGTTTACAATCCCTCTATCCCCCCCCCCCCCCCCAATCAATATTCAATTACCCCTCATTTTGGAGAAAAAATTAAATCGACTGTTCAAATAAATTTGATCACCCTCTAAAATCAGTGAAATAATGAAGAAATAATTGATTATATGCAAGATTTTGAATCAGTGTGTCAACTTCCTCTTCTAATAAATTTGATCATCCCCGAGTTTATAGTAGAATTCACTTCCTGTGATTTAATTATTTATGGGATTATCATGTATGGTTTAAAAGCTGCAAAAATGGGGAGAGGACAATGGCATTTTAACTATCTTTTTTTTTTAATTTCTTTTTTTTTCAGGTTAATGTCCATGTGAATGAACTTTGAAAACAGTCTTTCTTGGATTTTCTTTCATCATTTTTTATGTCTAATGACCTAACAACATAAAAAAATATGAAGTACATAATACAATTACATAGATTTGTGTAATCAGTACTTAACGAGGTACTCACATTACAAACCACTATGGAAAATTCCTACCAAACATACATTTAATTGATTATCCTTGTATAACGCACATGTGACATAAACTGTACTGTAACTTTGTACTACAGATGAACTACACAATCCACAACATAATACAAAATGTTTGGACAAGCTATACACATCAGTAAATTGAGAAGGCACTAATGGCAGTTACACTGAATGAACCTCCCAGGCATTTCATCTATATTTTAACTAGCTGTGTAGGGAATTAATTGGCCCTCAAAAGAATGATTATATCTATGTACTCCCAGTCTTAGCTTCACTTCTTATCAATCCGCGACATTATCCCTTTTATGCTTTATTTAATTTCTTAATTACCATACAAATGACAAGGCATGACAAACTGACATGACAGGCGACCCAACTCTCCCGTCTTCAGTGAACATTGCCCCCCAGGCTACTCCATCGAGTGACAATTTTGACAAAAGCTTTTCTATTCCCACACGGTCACAGGTTTTTTAGCACTCCGCTTTTCAGTTGGGAGTCACATAACCACAGCCCCATTATCCCCATTTTGACTAGCACTGAAAACAATGTCTCTTAATGTTCTGAGTATTTTGCCAACTGCTTGCAGACACCAATTACTGGGGCTGTGATTTGATCTTTTTCTTGATAAAAAATACAAACCGCCTCTCAGGAAATTCAATCCTCGAGGCCAACTGCCTGACAATTTCTGCTGGTATTATTATGTCTGCTGTTTTTACAATTAACTCGAACTGGCTAGGGACACATTTCCCTGTTAGAACGCATTTATGAATATAAATTAAGCTGAAAATTGTTGATGGCGTTATGATTACATGAATATATATATCATTACCCTTTTACTCTTACAAGTATAGCTAAAAATGGAAGTAAATACATACATACATCTGCCCAATCATAAGTTTCTTTCAATAAATATATGCCGGAACAGAATAAAAATCTTTTTTTTTGTAAGTGTTGTTAACCTCTGTAATTACCAGCATTGAAAACATCGAAGCCTATTTTTCTCTAATTAGTGGATAAGATAAAAAATGATGTATTATATGAAAGGAGCTCCAATCACATCCACACTTATACACACCCTTGTAAATTTACATACTGTGCAAATTAAAATACACATACATGTGCAAACTGAACATGTGAATATACATGGATGCGTGGAGATTAACTTTGCATCTGGCCTGGAGGTTGTGCAATTTAGTATATTTGCAGATGTGTAAATTTGCACCATATGCAAATCTGGTCATGTGAACGCATAATAAAGTACACCATGTATTTGGAGTAAAACAGTGAAAATACGGTTCAATCAATAATGGCAACATATTCATATGCTTTTTAGAATTACATAACAAATTGTCAAATTTGACAACTTCAGTTATTGTGCAGAAAATGCTTATTTGCATTCAATCTAGTATGGTTCCATTTTTGCATCTTGTTTTAAATAAATCATGTAAACGTGTAAGCAGTAAATTGTGTAAGCTTACGTATGTTCAGGTATTTAGTTTAAAACATTTAAATTACATTTAAATTAATTATATAGATGGAGGGATAAATACCGGTATACATTTTTAGCCATCAGATATATAGATACTTCCCCTTCTGGGACCTCTTGACTGGAAAGTTCAGTTTTTATGCACAAAATCCAAGTGGAATTTCTGCTCTTGTACAACTCTAAACGATGTCTTCAAGGCTGTTTGACCAGCCTGAGTATTAAGAATAGCTGAGCGTAAATGATCAATAACCTGTCTGTTCTAGTTAATCAACAGACGACTGTGACAGATGACAAACTATCAGACAATGGATAAAAAAAGGTTCTCTACTACATCATAACCCAGACCCTCTCACAATTGATTTTTCTTTCTCCTCGACTGGTGAACTGGTTCGGTTTTCCCAACAATAAACCCTTGAACAATGAGGCTTCAGTGCCCGCACGGTATCTCTTCACACACAAAGGCTACATACCAGTACTACTATCCTAATAACCCCCACAATTCCCATGAATGTGTTCTTCTCATATTGCTATGATGCTTACTTATTATCAAAGGACAGTGATAATAGAAGATAATAGGATCTATTTGAGCTATTAAAAGAACAAAATTGACAACGATAAAAAGTCCCAGATGCAAGCTTGAAAGTTTGAGAAATAGTTTCAATACATCCAAGCTTAAACATGCCAGCCTGAGTCACCTTAAATAAATGTAAAATCTATTCTTACTAAAAATAAATGTAAACTTTATTCTTACTAATATAATTGCATACCACTTTCATCTTTTTGAAGCACAGACTATCTAAAGATATGGTAGCCCTGTTAAAATGAATGCTTAAAATTGAATATTTTGTTTGAATGTAGCGGACTGTCAGCACTGAGTGAGCTGTTGTTATATGGCTTCAGCGCTTTACAAGCAGGTAATCAATCACCCACTTAATCAATATTGATCACAATACTCCAAGCAATCTTAATCAATCAATATCCTATCCAATACTTCCCAATCGTACATCGTTATTTTTGTCCCTACATATATGTCACTATTAACGACATATCCAAATCAGATCAGATATAGGGTTTAATTTAAATTGGATTGTACTCCAAGAACAATGGTTTAAAACTTCAACAACTATGAATCCCGGCTGCAAACAGAATATTATCGACTTTTATATTTTCAAAAATATTATTCAAATATACCCACCATTCTCGGTTTCATGCCAAACAATCCCTTCTAGTGTTACGCTTGTGCCTGGCTCACATGGCCCCAAACACTCGGGATCAGTGCTGACACCAACACTACACATATCTGTACCGGCATCATGTGAACTCGACCCCTGCACTGGCGACGTGGCACATTCAACCTGTTAAGCATACGTAAAATTCATATTAATAATTTTGTATGTTTATGGGGGGTTTTTTATTCCGCCATTTTTCTGCTATTGTTAGTCTGGCGCATGGCCTGCTGTGGATTTGGCTGTAAGTTTTTTTTAACAAGAGGGAAAATAACAGATTCAATTGAGAAATAGTTCGTGGAAATTATCATTCACTCCAATGAATAAATGAATGAATTTGCATTAAGAATATTGTGTATACTAATTTACCAAACGTAATTTTTTTTCTGGGATAAAAAATCATTACTGATGACAGATAAAACTGATTAGCGTTTTCATTAAAAAAAAAAAAGTATAACATTTCATGGATAGAGCATTAAATCTTTGTAACTAGGAAGTTCAAAGCCGACAAACAGTCTTGCCACCAAATAGGGATGACCTTCCATTAATTATACACATAAATTAGAGAGATTTCATTTGACATGGCGAGACGAACATCTCAACAGCAATACATTTACAGCTGAGTATTTCTGTCTCAATGTAGAATACATGTCCCAAACCTTCTGAACAAATTTTATTACAAAGTCTTTTGGCTGCTAGCTTGAACAAAATGATTTATGCATGCATGGGTTGAGCTACTCTCAGGGATAAAGATTAATGTATCTGCACTGATGTATGTATTAGCCTCGGCTCGAAATGTTATCAGGAATTTCAATACGCTGCCTGGGGGAGTTACACACTGGTTAGGCTGGTTGTGGAAGGGGCACCCTGTAGGAGGTGCAATGATGACCTGTAAAGGTGATTCAAAGGGCTTGTGAAGATTAACACCTGCTGAATTGAACCTCTCTTAAGGGGCACTTTCAGGGGTATAGGCCACCTTTGTACGAGCGTATTCACACACACTAACTGGAGAGGCTTCAATGGGGTGGTTAACCTCGGGCAGATTACACTCCGAGACACTTCCTCATAAATAACCTATTGTCAATTGTCAGGCTTTGGCAAGAAAAGAAATTATATAACTCAATACAAAAAGTGTTGGGGACTAAATAAAAAAAAAAGCAGACTGAAGTTTTCGTGTTTCACGGCTCGACATTTCATTTTGAATTTTTTTGTTGAACAAAATGAAAATAAAAAGTCAGCGTGGACTACATAATTCACCATGGAGTCGCCTCGGAAACGTAAACCTTATGTCGGAGATATTGGTAAATGCAGTATTTTGACGAATAATCCCCATTAGAACCCCGCACGTTCAAAACCCCCATTGGAACCCCCCAAGTGCAATAAGCCCAGAAAACTAACAGTGACTGGTTGTACTACGTTATGACATGACCCCATCGTACACTACACGGCTCTTTGTACTGGAACACGGGATCAACACCGTGACACGTCGCCAACAAAACTCACCCTAGCCCCCAAAACAGGCCCCTCTATTCTGTCTCTCACTTAATATACAATTAAGTTTATTTTATCACATCATATGCGCCAGGGACAACTGCAATAAAAATATTTCTGATTTTCCGCGACGAGAGATGTAAAATCGATCCAATATCAATGAGTGGTTTAAGTGAGTACAGTAACACGGCAGCAAATAGCGCAAACTAGGGCGTACATGTACCTTTTCCACTTTAATTTTCTTCATTGGTACGCCAATTCCATCTTCCTCTTTGGCATTAAATTCGTAAGGGTCGTGTACGGGCTCCTTTTTCGTGGCACACGGTAGTTCCCCAATTTTGGGTTCCAAAGGTAAAATTGGATTTCCCAAGTCGTATCCATTACTAAGAACACTATTCACCATTGTTGCACCATTCGCAACTGACGACGAAGAACTGTCAACGTTCTTCGTTTTGTCTTTCCCCTTTTCTTTCTTATGGGCGTTTTTCACTTTGGGGGATTTTTCCTTGTCGGCCGCGGCGCCTAACAGGACATGTTTAAGGGCTTTGTTGTCGGCCATGTTACCCGACGATCCACTGGCTACGCCAGCAACACAAGTACTCACACTGTTCAAATCGCTGTTAACATTAGATCTAGATCCTTCGTTTTTCACAATTTCATGCTTTGAATCCGCTGTTTTAGCTGCAACACTTTTCCTCTTAATTTTCATCTTGAGTCCTTTGTCTACGGTTGCTTGATGTTCGACAGAACTCATTTTGTTCGAACCCTGCAGCGTAAATGTCCGGCTCTCTCCCGCACGGCTCACGCTCCCTAATGTGGCCCCTCGCTTAACATTAGTTGTGAGTCTAGCGCACTTTCCCTTCTCTATATACCCACTGGTAACATTTCCTTTGGTAATAATATCATCCCCACTGTCATCGCTTTGATCGTTCGGGAACTTATAGACATCTACACATCTAGCTCGAGCTGCTAGCAAATCGCTGTCATCGTGTTTGGTAAATCCCAATTGAGAACAGGGCAGTGTGCTCGTCAGAAGCAGGAGGCCATGGTTCGCCTTCAACACTCTCTGGTCGCTAGTCGTGCAGCCAGCTCGGGCACTTTTAGTGTAGGCTTGTCTCATGGGTCTCGCTCCGTCAACTCGCTCGCCCGAGGGAACCTACTGAAAGAGACAAAGAGCCGATCGGTTAGTCCCCGTCAGTCACTCAGTGAATCACACACAAGTCAATCTACAAATTAATGACATTTTTGATGGGAGCGGGTTAGCCGAGCCGTTACCAACAACCCGCATAAGCGGGGATCTATTTCCTTTCGCTCGCTACACCAGTCACATAAATATGTTCACAGTAACTGACGTTGGCAGCAACCTATGGAAAAGGCAAACATATCCCCTACTTGTGCTGATCTCGTCTGCCGGCTCACGGTGCTACAGGGTCTAGCTCTCGAAACCGCCAGCCTCTTGAAAGGGGCTACATATTTGCACGACTGAAGTAGAACAAATACGAGAGGCATTATCTGTTACACGAACGCAACACAAAGCGATTTACTGGCTCTACTCACAAATGATTTTCATACTATCCTATTTTAGACGAGGCAATTTGACCATGATCTATACACAAAACGGATAAAATATTAACTACAACATTTCAATACTGATAAAATAGTAACTACTGCCGTATAGTTTATACTGCATATTAAGCTCATTTCAACCCAATAACTTTGTTGGGCGGCAGATGCGCACTGTAACATTAACGGTTAATAAACAGTTACTAACGCTTCGTTCCCGGTTTCACAGCGCGCTTGGCCAGTTATGATTTACCGGTAATTCGATCAGCACAAAGACATTCATTCCCCACTGGAAACACTTGAAAAACAGTTCCGAACGCCAGTCCAATAAGCCTACTAACTCGTTGCAGTGCGCACAGCAAACGAGACGATTCTGTCGAGCTGGACAGCGAACAAGTCACTCAGACTTTGCCTGGCTGAATGCCCTATCTTGACTAGATATATACATTCTAAAGATAACTAGATTACAGAGTGTGTCTCAGCTTTGACCCCTTCGCTCGCCCCGTGTCACAAATCAGCGTGATGTCACCTCCACACAACAAATGATCACCCACCGCGGCTCCAATAAAACAACTCGATAGGATATCACAGTTGGCCCCCAACAATACCCTATTCATTCTCTTGTCAAGTTATTCTTGTAATAATTATAAAAAAATTCTACAAATAATGTTTTAACAAGAACAGTATCAAGTTTTTCATATTTGCATCTACCGTACCCCAATACCCATCTCAATATTATTTTAACTCCATAAATAAACAAGATGTTTTGTAACAAGATGTTTTGCCAAAACAATCTGATGAAGATTTTTTTTTCATCTGTTGGTATATATTCCAGCTACTGTTTTTAGGTTAGTTCTTAATACTTAAAACTCTATAAAATGAAGAATATTCGAACAAGATTTCTTACATCAACGATCTATTTCATCTCTGAGATACTGCATCTATTTAAGTTTGTTTCCTAATCGCATGGCTTAACGACAGAATGTGAAGGAAAAGACAATTAAGCAATAGATTATCGGAGCCTGCCCGGTTACCAGCTAGGAGATTTTAGCTTAAGTTCACACGCATAATTAACATCCCGCTTCTATCAACCGTCTCCAGGCTAGTATCACGTGTCTACTCGCATTTCCTCTGATTTTATCCACGCAACTAAGAATGTTAACCTCCCTAAAGGCATTAGAACTTCATTCCGCTATGATCGTGAAGAGCGTAAAGAGAACACACTTTTCCCGAAGCTCTATCCAAGAGATCGATATACGAAAAATACCGGTATGTCACAAGACAGATTCTCATTTCCACTCATTCTCCAGAAAACGAGAATAAAGCGAAATTCTCTTTTTTTACGCCCTTTGGTTAATCCGTCGGAATCCCGACTTTACACTTCACCGAACAAGTGTACGTTAAATCAGCACGGTGAATAACTAAATTCACGTTAACTCGACCTCGAACCTAAAGTCACGGTCCGCTACATGACTTGTAGTCAAATGACAGCCAAACCAACACGAAAGTACTAAGTACACTGAACAATTTAACCCCAGTATCTAGTTACCACAAAAACCAGTTGTACCGCCGCAAATCATGTCGGAGCAGTTAATTTTTCCTCCACATCCATAAAGCTCGCAGATTATAGGCGCACCAGATCTCGTCAATCAAGAATATAAATGCGTTCGGTGGCTTTGAGGATGTATACAGGCACACAATTTTCCCCTATAATGTAACCGATGGACTTACAAGCTATGCTGGTTACCATCTGTCATCGCTAAGTGAGAGACGCCTGCCGCTGTGGTGCTGTTACCAGCCCAAAAACCAACCTTTTCTACTCAACATACACTTTCAGCATATAGCCAGCCTAGACTGTTCTTCTCTCGTGGATAGACCAACACGTGCGAACTAGAATAACAGAGCCGAGTCCGGGTCCACACGCACACATTACACGATTACTCTGGTCCATTGTATCTGGGACCAGCAGATTTCAGCTCAGCGAGGGTCCGCCGGGGAGTCAACCAATCGGATCGCCTGGATACAAGCTCTCTTTACAACCAGCGCTATTAACAAGAGCAATTTAGATGAAATTGAATCTGTCCCTGTTAAACTGGCCTCGCCGGCGACCTTTCCGCTTGCCACAACTGACTTGTCAAATCGTCTTCGAGCCCTACTGCAGAGCTGTGAATACAAGATATTTGTCGGCTCGTCAGGAGCTGTTTCCAACACGCCGAGATGATGTTGAACTAACCAATTTTTGTTGTCAATTCAATATCTCATTAAAACAGAACGAAGACAATTCAAACAACCGCTTCAACCAACGGTGTCCATCTTACCTTCGCGATACACTTTGCACAGCCAGATAATAAACGATGCACCCATATATAAATATATTTATTGAAAAAAAAACAAACAAACGCCACAACACTTTTATTTTATTTTATAATGTAATAAATAGATATTTAATTGAAAATTCCACGACCATTTTGGAGTTTTCAAATAATTTAAATTATTAGTTATACTAAGACGTGTTATTTTTATCAGCTGTCCACTACTTCAAAATATGCACCATTATTCGAGAATAAATATATTCATTTCGGTCTGTATAGCCTTTGTGCAGTCTACCATAGATCACTGATATTAAGCCCATCACGCGCTCTCGAGGAAAGCTGCTTGAATTTGATCGGAGCGTACACCGCCATTATACTGCCGTCATTAAATGTTAATATGGCTGGGAAATATCATTTACTCGCCGGTTTCTGTTACCGCGGGGTTCACATGGGGGCAAAAACTGACGGCAAAGTCTCCAGAGAGAAGACGGATTTCTTTCAGTGTGGCTGGCATATAAATAAAGGTGGTGATATGGCAGAAAAGAGGATATTGTTCTAAATTGGATGGGAATTAATATTCCGGGGAGGGACAGATTCCAGAAATTTTTTTATCTTATAAAATTGTATCAAATCGAAGCCGACAAAGGCTGTTCACGAATCACATATGTTCATTTTATGCTAAAGATAGACCCGATAGGTTCGACTTGACTTCGCATATTACCTAAAATGACAAAGTTGCAACTTCTATTATCATATTTTGACTACCTTTTTTGCAATACTATATATGCATTAAAATAAAGTATGACATGGGAACAGAACTGCATCGCAAAATGTAAATGTTGTCAATAACATAAGGAACATCACCCGTAGACAAATGAGATACGATTTGTCAAAAACGTTGATCATTAAAATACACAAACTTCGTGTCAGTTTATGATTGTGTGGAAAAGATAGCGAGTTAGACCTTCGCACACTCGTGAAAGCTCTGTGGCGATGGCAACAAAACCAGGCAGAAAACTCGCTAACAACAGACACACAAGCCTATCGAGAAAATCTTCCGTCCCTTTGTTATCGGTTTTAATGAACCATTTGTAGAGGCAGCGACACGCCAGAGTGCAAACAGCATTATGGTCTTTATGTCGGAGAAACCCGTCAATTGGCAATATTAAATTATCGCTCAACGGCCCGCCTGCATGCTTTTGTAAGCTCGTCAATCTGTTGCGAAAAGCAAAACGCTGTTAAAACACGACTCACTCGCCTTCCAGGTGAATTTCTCATTTCCATATTAAAATAATTTAATTTTAACTGGATTTTTCATTTTCTGAGAAATATGATGTATATTTTAACAGTATATGCCATATGATAAAAACAGGAAGTTTAAGCGAGTGCATGGATATAGTTAATGTCTGGATTATTTTAATCATACGATGGAGAAAAGAAAAACTCATTGAATTCAGGCTAATCATAAAATTACATCTAAGCTGATTGTTCATAACAGGCAATGATCATGAGTCGCCTGGCCTGTAAATGATATTTGATAGATGCATTCGTATATTTTCAATAAATACATTTCAAATAGAATTTTTAATATATTATTCCTCAATTGCTTTCTTTCATCCTCAAATAAAATAATTCCCATGCAGTGATGTCAATTCAAACACCCCGAGATACTAGTTTTTAATTTTCTACCATATTCTGATACAAGTCATAGAGATCAGGTTATGGTAGAAAATAAAACAAAAACTATACGCGAAGATTGGGGTGATTTGCCATGGAAACTGGTAGATATATCACAAATTTGTGCCATTTACACGTATTTGTAGGATTAGAAAACTTGCAAAAAACTGAAAAACTCCAATCACTGTAAATATACACCGTATAGTCAGAAACTCCAGAAACCCGAGTTTTGCTCGGTTTGATAACGAATGATATCAACAATAAATGACTTTATCGGAGTAAAACAAATGGAGGAAAAATATTTTTGAAAATCCGATATAAAATAGTTTTTTTGTATTTATTAATTTTCATAATTTATTGGGCATACGAATACATCTATACCAATATCCTATGGGTCAGGCAACTGTGCTCGGAGTGTGACATACATACCGAGAGACCGCGTTATTGGGCGGATTATGGGCGCATAAGCATCTTACGAATGCTTGCTTATTCAGTCGTTTGTGAGCTCAATACTGATTCATATAACATGCATGTCTTTTCCATATAATTGTATATTCTTGAATATATTATGTGGATATGACATAGGCTTTGCAAAACTTACAACACACCATGCAGAATAAAATAAAGATTTAGATAATTCCATGTATACTGAAGGTCTTACGTAACTACATCACTGACTAATATCTCTTGGATATAGCAAGGATGTGACATTTGGCGATGTTATCTATCAAGGGAATAATACACACAGTTTTGTGTATACTATACTGTCCTCGTATTATAATGTATGATTATCAGTTTGAATTACACCTAGCATGGAGTGTAAAATTACTGGCGACTTGGACTTGCGACAGAAAGGTCCATGGGGGCATAATACCCCCCTTAGATAACAGCGTTATTAGTAAACCCGGCAGTCTGATTAATCAATACATAAAGCCCACTAATTCCACGTCATCAGAGGACCTCCAGGGGTTTGTTTATCACTTAACGGAGTAGAACTGTAGATACTCGCCACAGTTTTTCACTGGATATAACAAGGCTGCGAGAGACTGCATGATATTCAAATTCGATCTGGTGCGTTCTTTACCAGGACGGAGACTCGCACGGTTTACAAATGTCACATGCGTTGATAGAATTATTTCTTCAAGGTAAAACTCAGACACCTTATAATAATTATGGATTATACGGTTGATTTGAAACGAGAAAACAGTACCATCAACGCAGATTCTGTTTCAGTTTATGGATTGATGAACAGGACAAGTTTATTTAAAATATAATATAAAACTCGACCAATATCGCTCATATTGCTTTTAATCCCCGATGAAAAAAAGACGGAGTGGCATTTGAAACTATTTTTTATTGAATTTTAATCCCTTGATATGCTGTGATGATTTTCAGAAAATCAAATGACATATTATATATAATTATTCAATACATACAAGTGAAAAACAACAATTTGATATGTTCCTTCATGTATAGAATCCATGATCATAGAAATGAACATCCAAACAATTATGAGTGTTATACCTTCATGCACAGTCCGCGGTCCATAAATTTTACTCCCAGAGTGAACAAATCGTTTGAAATTGAGCAAGCATATACCTATAACTTGTCCGGATGAGCCATGGACCAGTCTAATTTGATCATTAAGTCGGATAATATGTGACAACGTTTTTTAAGGATTACAGTCATGTCCCATTCCCCCCGTCATTTCCCCCCCCCCCCTGTCATATTCCCCCCCTTGTATTTACTTGTCCATATAGCTGTTGTGGGTTAAATATTTAGGTAATTTTTTCTTCCAGTAAAATAATGCCAATTTTTATTTATCATAAACTGTTACAGGAAAAGACAAATGTTGTTTTTTTAATGTAATTCCATCAATAAATTATTTTCTTCACAGATATATCTTTAAGTAGTCTTAGATAGGCACAAATTTTACCAACCAATAAAAGTAACAGAATTATTTGAATGTTACAATTATAATTGATAGGTAGATAGATTAAGCTTCTTAAATTATTATATATTTATTAGTCTCCTATTGATTGGAGATTAACTGGTACGTTATAAATAATTCTGTTACTTTTATTGGTTGGTAAAATTTGTGCCTATCTAAGACTACTTAAAGATAAAACTGTGAAGAAAATAATTTATTGATGGAATTACATTAAAAAAAAAACATTTGTCTTTTCCTGTAACAGTTTATGATAAATAAAAATTGGCATTATTTTACTGGAAGAAAAAATTACCTAAATATTTAACTCACAACAGCTATATGGACAAGTAAATATAAGGGGGGGAATATGACGGGGGGGAATATGTCCAGGGGGGGAACATGACAAGGGGGGAAAATGACCTAAATTCGCTTTTTAGACCCTATAACATCATCTGATAATGTCGTAGATACTTCATATATAAGGGACTATTGTCAAGGCTTTTGTGGCATTGAAACGCCCTAGGTTGACGCATTGTTGTCCCACAGACTTCTATCGTATGTATTGTCCGGTGATCCTTATGCATTCTACCAACGTCAGAGTGTGTAACCTCCAAACCGTCGGTAAACGTCGTCTACATACAAGTGGAAAACAGCAATTTGATATGTTCCTCCATGTATAGCGTCCGTGATCATAGAAACGAACATCCAAACAATTGCACCTGAATGAGTCCTATACCTTCGTTCAGAGCCGCCTGTCCATAAATTTGAATTTTACTTAGGCAAGATTCAAAGCATCAAAGTAAAATCAATAGTAAAAAAGCACGAACAATTCTCACGGTCATATCCCAAACAAAGCCCATGGCAGAGCAAAAATGTCACACATGCGGTTGAACTCCAACCATGTGAGTCGAGCACCTTGCACAGAAAATACTAATTAGAACTAAACACCACGCATTACACTATAACATCGATAAATACACCATGATTTATACCCATCAATTATTTGTATGATAAGAATTATAGAATATCGAATTTCTGTATATAATGATATGCGTGCTGCAGACCGTATCCACATTAGTAGTTAATATACCAGCGAAGGCACGAAGCGTATTATCCACTGTTTGCAGGACATTAACTACATGCCGGATTCTCCCTTCTCCGATACTGTACAAATGATAAATACATTTATCATTGACACGTATGCTGGTCACCATGCTGGTTACATGAGATTTAACACACCAAAGTCTGTCCATTTTAATTAGTCGTCCACTTTGGATATTGTCAAAAATCAATAGTTATAGCTCTGCATACATATTTTGTTTTGCTTGTTATTACTTTATACGGCATCAATGACCTTTGCCAACTCGAAAACGAATACATGACGTCGCCCTGTGAAATTGTGCTTCAGTACATGACACATCATCGAGTTTTATATGTAGAGAATTACAAAGTTATCTCAAGCGTGATATATTATCAATATCACAGAGTATGCATGGTGGTCATTTTGTAGAGCTCAAATTGTTATACATACCGGGTAAAAAATAGAATAAGCCCCAAAGTAGACGACTGATTAAAATGGGCATGCATACTTTAATGCATATGTAATTCTTTAGAGTGTTTGTTTTTATGATCATGCAATAAGCCAATTGGCTCATTATATGATCTATAATTGGACCACAAGTAAAACACCTCAATTAAGTCAATCTTGAAATGAAAACCCGAGGTCCGTCGATACACTGTTATAAATCACACCGTAAATTCACAGTTAAATGTACTGGCAGAAAAGGTGCCAGAACATTCAACTGTAAAATTACGTTGCACCGTATTTTACAATTACCGTTTTTTAACAGGCTTTGAACTGTAAATTGTTGCACCGTATTTTATAATTAATGTTTATTGACAGGCATTCAACTGTAAAATTTGGGTTGCCCTGTAATTTACAATTACCGTTTTTTTTAACAATCTTTAAACTATGCAATTACGTGGCACCATTGTCTACAATTATCGGTTACGCGGCAACTTTGGTCACTGGAAGGCCGAAATGGCCATTGCTCTTTCGCGTATATTTCAGCTCTTCGTGTTTACAAATGCGATCGCCACAAGTTTCGTAAATAATCACGAACGTATCTGTGCAATTATTACACGAATAGTGGGGCACAAATCCAAGTCAGATAAAACCCATCTTCGACTGTCCAAGTCGAACACTAAATGACGGAACGTTAGTGTAGTATTTAAGTTGAAATGTGAAGATGGATAAAACCAAAACCAAACCGTTCTATAGACCGAAAATCAAAGTTAGCCGCTGCGTCCGTCACAGCGCGTGTTCTGAGAATGCTCTGAATGTTGTATCGTACAACGCAGGTGTCGGATGTTTCCTGCAACTGAGCGTTTCGTGTGCAAAGATATCAACCTCCTTTCAGGGAAAACAGGAATTTCATGTTACGTGTGTGCGCAGTTTACCCATTGCAGTTGATGTCAACTGATATATCACAGTTCAATTTACAGATTAATGTGTTTACGATTGAATGTACTGTAAACTCCAACAGTATGCCAACATGAAAGGTTGCCAAATGTTGTATTTAAAATTGTACATTGAATGATGGAAAAGTTTGTTTATGCATTGGGTGTTTAAAACATTTGTTATATTATCTGAGAATTGAAATGGGTGTTTAAAACATTTGTTATATTATCTGAGAATTGAAATGGGTGTTTAAAACATTTGTTATATTATCTGAGAATTGAAAGGGAATTGTTTGACAGTTTACATCAGTTTTAATGAAGAAATGGTGTTGTTTCGAAATACGAGTTATATCTGAAATGTATAAACAGTGTGAAATATGGTAAATAACGACATGCGATATGTGTATATCATGTCATGAAGGTTGCCAAAAACAAGCAAATGCTACGCAACCATTGCTACTCTTATACCGAATGTCGGTTGGTGAAATCATTCTTCAGTTATTGCAGTCACTAGCTCAGAATGAATGAATCTGGTGTCCATGCCATGGTGGCCATAATGGATTATGCAGATGGGTGAAAAACAATCCCACCCATCGTCTCATCCATATCAAACCCCTGTCTAAGACTAAAGTCATTCGGACAAATTGCTTCTTAGTTATTGCGGCGACAAGCTTATTTACCATGGCAGCCATATTGGATTATGCAGGTTGCCGAAAAGCAATTACTCATATCAAACCACTGAGCAAGTTTGATGTGAATCGAACCAACAGTTTTTGATTTATTGCAGTTACAAGCTTATGCAGCATGGTTCAATAGGGGTCAAGGCCATGGTGGCCATAATGTATTATGCAGGTTGCCGAAAAACAATTCCAGCCATCCTCTCACTCCTATCAACCCACTGTCCAAGTTTGATGTGAATCGGTTTTCGAGTTGCAGCCACAAGCTTAGGTAACATGGCTCAACAGGCTCAAGGCTGCGGTGGCCATGGCCGCCATATTGGATTATGCAAGTTGCCGGAAAAACAATCCCAGTAACCCTCCCACCAACCAACCCAAGATTCATGTCAATCGGACAAATTCTTTTCGAGTTATTGCAGACAAAATCTTATGTATAGCATGGCTCAATAGGAGTCAAGGCAATGGCGGTCATATTGGATTATGCAGGTTGCTGAAAATCATTCTCAGTCATCCTTACATGCATGCCAACCCACTGTCCAAGTTTGATGTCAATCGGACAAATCATTTCGCGTTATTGCAGTCACAAGCTCAGGTACCGTGGCTCAATAGGGGTGAAGGCCTCGGCGGCCGTGGCAGCCATATTGGATGAAGCAGGTTGCCCAAAAACAATCCCAGACATCCTCTCACTCATACCAACGCGCTGTCCAAGTTTGGTGTCAATCGGCAAAATAGTTTTTGATTAATCACCAGGAAAGTGTGGTGCAATGAGAGAATGACAGACTGAGGAACGGAGCAAATCCCCTCCGGTGTCCGACGGGGGGCAATTATTGTAAAATCATGAAACAAGATAATGTTCCCGGCATTTCAGATGGTGTCATGACATTTCGGCAGGTGATAGTTCGGCAGTAAGTAGGTGATACATTTTCACAGTCAAAATTACATTTAACATTGTTTTTGACAGATATCCAGCAGACAGACAGACATCGGACATGTCGAAGATAGCATTACAAATATATAGGGTCGCCATATGCTAAAGAATGCGAACTAATAAAATTAACGTCGATCGCCATACATTGTGACAAAATATTGTACAGGGGAGAGGGAAACTATCAACCACGCAGGATGTTTTCAATTACGATTGAGAAACTTTCCCGGATATATTGTTTATGCAAGAAATTAAAAGCCAGGCAAGCTTATAGTGTAATGCAAAGAGAGAGAGAGAGAGAGAGAATTAGTGAGTGGGTGAATAGAATTTAACGTCGCTTTTAACAATATTTCAGCTATATCGCGACGAACCAACTAAGCACCATCCAGCCAAGTTGCGTTCCTGCTACTTCAGAGAAGAAATCTTTGAAGCAGCATGGAACCCTAGACACCCTGGTGCAATAAAGACAAGTGGTATTACAGTGCTCGACATCACACTGTCAAGTCCCTGTTGCGTCTCAGCAAAATGCATTGATGTAAGAGAGAAAATTAAGGTTATTTCAGCTATATTGTGCAATGTAACAAGGGATAGTAGACCTGTTCCAAAATATATTGTATCACAGTACACATTAATAATATTAATTTGACTCGTTACACATGGACTATTCCCCGCGAATTGACGAGATCTGATATCAATGTGTGTTTAACACGGTTCAATTCGACAAAACGAATAAATGATAAATCTTGACAGAATTTGTGGCTAAGTTGTGTATTAGCGCGAACACGTCAATTTGGAAGGTTGCCAAGTTTGCAGTCTGCTTGTTAACACGAAAGCGAGCAAGATAAAAACTGAAACCGCGACTCCTGCCAGTTTAACAAGGATAGATCTTCATAAATCTAAAATTAACATTACACCAAAGAACGTGACAATATGCTATTTTTGTCCGGTTATCAAGACCGCAATGTATATGTCCAACAATGAAGAACATATTTCGCACATTCCCCAATTACAGCAGAATTGTGTGTATTTAATTATCTCCGGAAAACAGCTAAAGTCATTCATGACGCACCGCATGCCTGGCAAATTAAACATCGTATAGCTGATTTCACATATATCCTCAGGCAAAAAAAAATTACATAACTTAGCTGTCGCCCTTTATGAAAGGAATTTAGCGATATATATCAAATAATTAATACCAGTATATTACAACGAGTTATTAGATTTCCATTTACTATCGTGACCTGAAGCAGGTATAGTCTAGGACGAACAATTGGCGAATTGGGTAACTATCATGCAGACCAATACAACGCTCATGTAACATTCCCCGCGTTTATACTAAAAATATCAGCGTAATGAACCAGCACGGCGCTTTCACAGTAATTGCTTATCCTACAGCGAATGAAGACAGCAAATTGAATGCGGCTTTCCAGCGTCTATGGGCTTTGGCTTCAGAACGCTCTTTGCCTGGTTATATTTAAGGACGGCCGCTAATTTTAGTGAAAATCGATAGCTTTTCGAGGGAGCATGCATTGCTCAGTGGGCAATTTGCTCTCCTATGCCTTTGGCAAATATCTTATTGTATTGTGACCGACTGATGGGTCTATGACGAAGCGCAACTACTGCCCTTCCAGGAACCGCTTGGGATGGAGTTCTGATTCCATCGAGGTTTTCTTGGAAACGATCATCCGCTGGCGAACAAATCAACACGACGAGTCGCCAGCGATGAGACTGCTTCATTAATTTTGACGAAGAAGGGTTATGATCGTGCATGGTGGCAATATTAATGAATTGGCAGCGTCCCGACGTACATTCGTTCAGCTTTGTCCACTTGAACAGCCATCCTCATTGCTGCGCTTTTTAACTTTCACTCTGCCTATATCCAGACGGGAGAAAATTGGTTTTGTCTTCAAGAGTTAAAATTCACGATACCGTTTTCTGCAAAAAAAAACAAAAAAAAACAAGACTGATGATGAGACTGGCACCAATAAAAACAGCGAGACATCGCTGTGTTACAACCTGTAACCATCTGGGTCATCTATACGCGGTACGACTGACCCTGGGATCGTGTGTATCCATTCTCAGCCTACTTTCGGCAACTGCAAGAGAAATCAATACCACTTGACTTCGTCGGCCAATCAGCTAAAGTCTACCGACGTAACCCCAACGTAACCCGCCATTTTCGAGTCATGTGCTGCCCTACTTGTTAAAAGTTACAGACCTACAACGCCTCTTGCTTGATACAAAAGTTATTCATACCTATATCTTTTGTAAGCCCAGGCAATATCTGTTTCCGAAGTGGTATGAAAACCTGTAATTTATCAGATTTCTCCAGTCTGTTCCGCGCCGGATGAAGGCTGAACAGAATCCCGTCAAGTACCGGATATCGCGATAATGGAGACACACGATTCGCAAGCCATCTTATGGATGGCGAAGTGTACGCAAATGATCTGTGTTAATGATCGTTTTTAATCTAATATTAATACGAAAGGTTTTAACTGGACAATATTCGATCCCTAAAAGAATCGGCTTTCATGCGTCTTCATTGTGAACGAACGTTTGTAACTGGAAATGTTCAAGTGGGGGAAATGTCCGCGGTGGGGAATGTCCGTGGTGGGGAATTGTCCTAGTGAGGAAATATCCAGGTGAGAAACTGTCCTAAGTGGGGAAATATCCAGGTGGGGAACTGTCCTAGGTGGGGGAAAGTGCCGGTTCACAATACCCACGAGCAGAGATTTTGAAGCGAAGAGGTGGGGGGGGGGGGGGCAGGGCAGAAGATTATAGTATATTCGATAGGCAATCGATACTTTTAGAAGAAGTCGATGATTCATGGGGTTCAGTGCGACGAGATAAAAATGACTGGATATAGCGAAGATTGATCCCGTATAGCCGGTGTAAAAGTGGCAAGAGACCGCCGGTCAAGTACAGGTTTATTCGTCATGCAGCATGATCGTGCTATCGATTGCCAATTTAGTTAGACTCCAGCATGGTTCTGAGCTTGTGTTTGTATGCTGAATGCGCTCAGAATACAAAACCGACACCGTCCTACTTTTCTTCTACATTTAGTGAAAATTCACCACGACCATGCAGGCAGATTAGAGAGAACCACCTCTCTAAAATGGAGGCAAAAAAATGTCGTTTTTATCCAATAAATTGAAGAATATGTCAAAGGGAGAGAGAATTAAGGTTTAACAATATTTCAGCTATATAGCGACGAACAGACATACACAATAGGCGACCATGGACATATATATCCGCATCGGATAGTACTGAAGAAACAAATTGTTTTGTTCTCTATTAACAATTAAACTGTGCAGACTTTCATTGTTTAACCACTGTTACGACATGTAACAATATACAAGGTAAGTCGCCTGAAGATTGCGGAGCCTTATGATGAATAAGTCAAGATCGAGTTATTAAGCAAAAAGACCTTTTTTTACCTCCATTTCAGAGAGGTCGTTCTCACTTACCTGTTAAAGCTGGCTTTTCTTATATTATGTTTCAATGCCACATTCCTAAGTGTGATGACATTGCATGACGTCTTTATTTCTTTATATCGTTAAGGTACTCAAACTGCGTGAGTATACACAGTAGAGGATTTGCCAAGCAAACACCAAGGCGATGTGACTGGGGGGGGGGGGGACGGGTATATTTTTACTTTTACACAGCAATAGGATCATGTACGTGCGATAACGTAACCCGTGAGATTTGTCACAAGCAAATATACAGTTGATAGTTCATGGATCACGTCTATTTCTAATTGTGTATGAGAAAAGATTTACGATTGGAGACATATTTCTGAAGAGCTCTTCACGCATCAAAAGACGACACAAATTGTAAACACTTGACAGTATCTTGCAGAGTTGATAATTGTTATTACTGACGTGGTAATTACATAAGGTATATAAGGTATATAAGATCAAACTTGTTCTCGATGGTGTACAAAGATTCAATAAGATAAGCCTTAACATTTATTGAAAAATATAAATAAATAAAATACACGAACTGACTATACAATATTTAACAGGGTATACTGAGACAAGAATAAACCAACACAGCTATAGCGGTATAAGTATAGTTACATTTAATATTCAACATCAATAATAATGATGTGTTAATTGATGTTTATTAAACATACTGGATATAAAAGAATTACGGAAAGATTTAAAATAATACTTTACAATGATGTAGACAAATTTGCCTAAAATATACATTATGCTGAGCTTAATAAGGAATACCGGTTATATCTATACCGTTATTAACGTCTTGGCGCAAAATAACCGCACGTTACATGTAAAAAGTTTAACGGCGGATTCTTGATCGATCCATTTCAAGTGCCTGCCTTGGTTATTGGATAAACAACACTTCGGATTTTTTTTTGCAATCAGTGTTTATTGCATTTGTCAGTTTGCAAGAGACTCAGAATTATGCTGACATTTGAACACACGATAAGCACCAACTCCAATAAGCTACATCGTAATCCCAGAAGTACCGCATATACGGCGCATTCATGCATGCCAGGCGCGAGACTGCATGGAGGGCGGGTTCACGCACATGCGGTTTTTTCACGAGAACCAGTAACGCCAGCGTATTTTGTGTGAGTGCCGGTTCCACAGTTCAAGGAATTCGCACAATAATTGTTGTTAGAATACTTTTAAGATTTTAGCGCAAGTAAGCGTCCGATGCTGGCTCTCGTGAAAAAAACGCATGTGCGTGAACCTGCCCTTTCTCGTGACTGGCGTGAATATGCGGTAGTTCTGGGATTACGATGAGGCGTACTGGTTTTTTAAATCAAACTATAATTAATTGATTAAAAAACCAGAGCCCAAAATAATCTGGTCCCATGTTAAATACATGCAGTACATGTTTACGGTTGCAATATGTGTTATAGAGCGGCTATCTTGAGGCAATTCACAGGGGGTGTCTTTTGTTCGGCCCTCATTTATCCAGATGAGCAACGTCCAACAAAAGACACCCCCTGTTGTTTACCCCAACATGGCCGCTCTATGATACCTTATGGCGTGTTACTTACATATAGCGTGTTACTTACATATTTTCTATCTCTGAATATCAAACGATAACTGAACTATATAAGTGATGGGTGATTTTCTGAGCGGCTAACAAACAAGATTTTATATGATTCCTGTGATAAGGCGAACCGTGCAAAACAAGTAAATCCTTGAAGTTACCATGAACCTATAAGGAAAGGGGTGACAAATATAGCCGGAGACACTGGTTAAACAATGGCACCCTGGTTTATTGACGACGTCAATAAACTACAAATAGTGATGAAATTGTTATTTTTCAACAGCTGCAATTCACGGATGGGGAGTGGTATATCATTAATATATTCACCGCCTTTTTTGCAGAATGTTTGTAAACAAACCATGGCACATACCCAGTAACGATTCATTGATTATATATTATTTAAAGAGCTGTGTATCCAGTACAGCGGGCTGTCATGAATAGATCTCTGCCAAGCTGGGCTTAGAATTTGAGAACAAGGTTTCACGATCGACTGAGCAGTTCTCCCGAAACATCAATACATCACCTGAATTGGTGTTACTTCGCTTTAATGACATTGATCACGATTTTACCCGCAAATGAAC